>JAQQSK010005149.1:0-106736 GCA_028658325.1 Potorous gilbertii
AACACGATTATTATGGAAGTCACTTGCAAAACTACACAGATATGGCCTATATTGAATTGCCTGCCTTCCCAAAGGGAATGGGTGGGGAGGGAGGGATGGGGAGAAGTTCGAACTCAAAGTTTTAGGAACAACTGTTGAGTATTTTTCTTGCTACTAGGAAATAAGAAATACAGGTAATGGGGAATAGAAAGTTATCTGGCCCTACAGGACAAAAGAGAAGATGGGGTAAGGGATGGGAGGAATGAAAGAAAAGTGGGCAGGTGATGATATGGGTAATTAGAATGCTCAGTGTATTGGGGCGGGGGGAAGGGGTCAAATGGGGAGAAAGTTTTGGAACCCAAAATCTTGTGGAAATGAATGTAAAAAGTTAAATAAATAAATTTATAAAATAAATAAATCAATAAATCTCAATTCCTTCCTGCAACTGCCTCCCCTCCAGTCTCAGCCTAAGGCACATACTCCTCCAGTTCCTAAAGTGCTATAATCATGACTGATCTGAAAACCCTCTTCTGCCTTTGGTTCTACCACACCACTTCTTTCCTGCCCTATCTAATGCCTATAGTTCTGGTCAAATAGTAAGCTCAACTACAAAGGTCCATGTGACTCCTCAAGGATGAAATACTACACAGAAGTTGGTAGACGCTATTGCTAAATGGCTCATTTCAATTTCCTTTTCATTAAGTTCATAAGGAGTCCCCTTTTCCTTATTTCCTCTACTTATACCAAACAGTGACGTGGCCTCAGCATAGGACACTACAAGCCTACCGACTTTGCAAAATGTAGTACTGAAGGGGACCTCCTTCTGAATTATGTAAAAACCATAGTACAATAATCACAAGTTGTTCACAAGAACATAATTGAAAAAGATCCATGATATAAGAAAAGGTAAGAATCCCTTCCTTAAATTATGCAATCCGGAGAAGAAAGTCTTTAAGAGAGACCAACAATTCCTTTCTCATTTGTAGATGTGCACTCTGTGTACAGGTCAGAGGCTCCCAGAATTTTGTAACATTATTTATGTTAATGAGAATAAAAGAGTTTCCCCACCTATTAATGGGCCTGCCCATTAAGGGAAGCTTGATTTGGGAGACATTAATTTTATAGGAAGGCCCGCACCTTTTGTTAATTTCTAATGAGGCATTGGTTCTCAAGGATATAAATTCTGAGGCTTGAGGTTTTCTTCGAGGCTTACTCATTGAAAGTGTTTATTTGGCCAAACTAGACTCTCGGCAACTGCTTTGGAAAACCAGGTATTGGTGTTTCTCTCTCTGGTAACTACGTATATTTGTAATGGTCAGACAATTGGATCTGTCTGTTGGTCTGTGACGTATGTGTTGCTTATGGTCAGACAGTTGGAAGTACTGTTGGTCTTATTTCTCTGTTTGTATTTTCTTTGAAGTTCAGAATGCTAACTTTTCCCCCTGAACTAAGTGAGTGATACAAGTACTTGATTAAAGTAGATTGCTGACCCCTCAAAAGTTGCTTTCCTTTTAGAAAGACATATCTAATAACCTGTACAGCAGGCCCTCCTGTGTGTGCCAGGGTCCTTGCGCTTACAAGTTTCCCTGAGCCTGGCCTCAAAATTTTAAGTTTCTCTCATTCTCACAAGACCCTCAAGAAATTAACGAGTGGACATCCACGCAAATTATCTTCAGTCTTTGCAAGAAACACAGAATTGGAGGGGCATAAGCTATTGGACTCTGCCAACAAAGCTCTTCTCCTCTTACACCTATTACAATGAAAGTAAGGCTGTTTGAAAGTACAGGAAATGGAAACAGAAAAGGCAGGCTATGAAAAACTAGCAACTAGCAGAAGTCAATAACTGCTGATCAATCTGCTTCATGATGTACTTCATAGGGATATTCTTAATTCTGGACACCCTGGGTTTGCATTATGTCTGACACCATTGGAAGGGCCAACTGGAAAATCCTTGGCCCCATTGAAAGGGCTTCCTACAACACCTTCTAATAACATTATTTCCTAATTTATCAATGTTCCACTTTGACAGTGGAAAATTTGGACAAGTGATATCACCATTTAAGACTGGAGAAAGCTAGATATCTAATTATTTATTATGTTAATGGGGAGTGGTTTAGCCCAGACAAAGGAAATTATTTTTCAAAACAAAAAAATCAAAAGCATATTCTAGCTATTTAATTAAAAACATTCCATGCCAGATATTCTACCAATGTTGTGAACAATTACCATAACGAATAGATTCTGGTATCCTCTTACTTCTTCTCACCTTAGCCTTCTGAGGAATGCATGAAAAGTAGGAAGATGGACAAAAGTGGAGGTTACTGAAAACAGATCCCCAAATAGTCCTGAAGACTCCTCAAATTAGATGAGTAGTAGTTAACTAGAATCAAACCGTATTTACATAGGCCAAATTGCCAGTAAGGGATTTACCTTTAAGGGATTAAAGGTAAGCCTCTGCTGAAGACTAGTACTGAATACTAGTCATCAACTTTTTTTTTTAAATATGTATTCATTTCCTTTCAGGAAAAATACTACATTTAAACTCCTCAAGAAAGATTTCCTTGATAGTATAAATGTATTCCATATTTCTGTAATGTTTGCTTTATTTTTCCATTTCCTTTTCAGTAATTTAATAACTTATAATTAGCATTATTAAAGACCTCAAAATGAGACAAAAAATACTTTGCCACTTAAAAATGGAGGAACCCACAATAGTAGGGACTTTTAAAAACCTTGATAAATACTTTCTTTCTTGAGTTAAGACTAATTTTATTAACTGTGCCTTCAAGCATCTTAGGGAAAAAGTAACCCAGGTGCATACATCTCAATGATAGGAGCCAATTGTCTATAATTTAGGGCTTCACTTCTTGTCCTAAATAAAATTTAATACAGAATCCTAAAATCCTGAGTCATTTTACAATCCCTTTTAAAGTTCCTAATTTGCCCCATATTTCATTTAGTGGGATATACAACCCAGTATAAATTCAAATAAAATGTGCACACACCTAGCCATCTCCCTCAGCAGGAAGCTTCTCTATGTGGAAAACTTGTTTAATGTGCTGATTTTACAACCAGTATTTACTAACTTCCACAATTGTAAACCTGTCACCTAGAGATTTTTAATACCATATGGCCTTCTCATCTCAAGGTATATATATAATGCTGCTTCAGAAAATTATCTTATATAGATTTATTATACATCTGAGAAGTATAAAGTAAAATAGGAAGTTTGAATTTCCTAAACTTTTAAGTAAGATCTTTTTAAAGTCATGTAGAAAAGAGATATTTTCCTTTCTTTCTGTAAATGACATCATTTTATGTGGCATTTAAGAGAATAAAAAGAGATCTCTGTGTGTGCATGCGCGCGCACACACACACATATACACACACACACATATGTGTCTGTCTATCTATCTATCTCCTCATGAGACAATGAGGCATAGTAGATAAAGCATTAACTAGACTTAGACTCCAGACAACCGGATTCAAATTCTGCCTTGGGTATTTATCAGTATATAACCATAGACAAGTTAAATACTGTAAAATTCAAATAGAAATAAGGTTACTATTCCATACATACTTAAAAAATATAATTTCATCTGGGTTTTATTATATTTTTATTTATATTGTGGGCTCCACGGAGATGCTGGCCATGTGTTTGACACTTGTTTTAATCTCCTTGAGTCTGTTTCCTCATCTGCTAAAAGAACTTAGATTATCTCTAAGTTCCCTTCAACCTTTAAATTGACCATCCTATGATGATGTGGAATAATGCATGAAGACTTTGCAGGAGAGATAGAATTCAGGGCATCATGTGACCTCAGCTAACTAGAGTGGGAATCATGAGATTATGTTTTTATCTGCTTTGCAATTCTCATTAAGGATGACAGGAGACATATACCCAAACCTTACTTATACAACTTCTTAATTCATGGCTTTACATAAATCTAAACCTGAGAACAGCTAGAGTACCTTGAACACAAAAGAATGTTGCCAAGTTCATTGTTGAAATTGGAAGAATAACAAAGTTTTAAATGGGGTTTCCATTACCCCAAGTGAAATCAATGGTTATCTCATCATGGAAGCTCAAAAATAAAATAAAATAAAAAAGAATAACTCCAAAGGTAAAGGCATGAGTTACACTATAAGGTTGATTCACCATCCTTTTGTTGAGCCCCTGGTACAAGAGGTGGTAGATGAGTTTAATTAGATGAGTCATCAAGAGGACAGCCCTCTCCACCACCCCACACTTTTCCAAAAGCGTTATGCTCAAGAAGGGAATCTATCAGCAGAATGCAATATACACTGGAAATGAAATCGCTACAGCAATGTGCTGTAAAAACACGAATACCATGTATTTCTTCCTGTTCCCATCCCCAAGAAATCAATCTGAAGTTTCTCTATCTAAATTTCTCTTAATGGTATCACTATTCCTCTAGACTCAGTGATATTTGAACTCTCAAAACAAATCTTTAGGATAATAGGTCAAAATTTCAGGCCTACTGACATCAGTAACATCATTGGAAGTACTTTAGAAAGTCTTCTTATCATCATAACCTCATCCGTTACAGGAAAGAAATATAGATGCCTTATCACATAGGGAGAGTATTTAGTACAACCACCAGAAACCACACACTCCAAGATTCATTTAACAATATACTACTTTCTTGCCTGTCAGTGTTGACAATAGGAAAATGGAACAAATACTCCAAGTTGGGGAAATACTCCTCAAGAGACTCATACTGCATACCTGGTAGTCAAAAAGTATATTAAGTGAATTGGCCCTAGTTAGATCCAGTGGCTTCAGTGGTTACTGAGACCTTCCTCTTTGTAACAACAGCACTTCCCATACTCATAACTCAAGGTGTATTGCAATGATGTTCAGTGAAGTCTAGGACAGCATTGTCTACTATGTCATTGTTGAATCATTCAGCACATTATGGTGTTAACACCCAAGTATGATACCTCACTGATCTCTGCCTTGTCCTTTTCTTCTGCCTGCCTAAAAATGCAGTCAGTAGGCAAGTCCTCACTATTCTACTTCCACATCATCTTTTCTATTTATCACTTCCTTCCTATTCTTTACTGTCATCATGCTACTTCAAGTTTTTATTACCTCTGGATTATTAATACACTAAACCCTAAAACATCACCACTCTGGGGCATTTGGTGATACTGTTCAAAAGCAATTGATGGAAAAGAAATGATGCTTGCCTAACTCAATTCAATGTTAACTTTACGAACTTAAGCAATTCACTCTGTCTAAGTTGTATAATCCATCCAGGCTTTCTTTGGATCGTTACAATTTAAATACATGGAAGACGGTCATGCATGGGCAATGCAAAACTGTCAGGGGGAAATTACCTCACTGAGGCACAAAAGTGACATTAGAGGAGAGGAAAATGGGCACAATTCATAATATACTGATTATGTTCCATTTGATTAAACATTGACTCATAATACATTAAGTATACAGTAAATATCAGATGATTCTGACCAAGAGCCATGAGGTACAGGTACCTCCTAGTAAAACATGCCATACAAGATATGTAAATAGGCATTTGTTCAAGCGGAGCAGAGCAAGTATTGCCAGCCCGACATGCAGGTTCTGCAAATAGTTTGAGTTTATGAAAACAATTCAAGCAATTTTAACAAAGAGCCACCCCGTTATGGTGATGAGAGGCAACACCCCTGCAGACAACACAAACAGATCTAGATGACTGTACCATAGGGAGTGGAGGAAAATAAAGAGTATTATGAACAAAGAAATTATCAGTCATTGCTGTCAGTTGTGCAGGATTTCAGATTTCAGTCACTGTGGGCTCAGGAACAGGTTAATTAGAAACCATATGCAGAGGGGATGATGATGAAGAAGATATACTTGCTTATTTCATCTCAGTCTCTGAAACATCCTCTGATGCTGCCCCGTGGCCCTCTGGAGAGCTTTCCTCTTAGAAAGGCAGGAATGAGTGAGACTTCAAAACAACTTCTAGTAGATTCGCGTCAGCTCAGGTCACTTGCAGAAATCCCTTTCTCTGTTAAAAATCTCTAACAAAATAGATCTTAATACAATTCCAGTTTGCTATTACAATAACCAGGTCAGTAGTAAGACCTAGCTTAAACCTTAATAATACTAATATGAACATCACTAGACCAGAAAATTTACATTTTTAAGCTAGAAAATTCAAATAATAATTGCATTTTTTTAAAATTCTGAACCCAAATTTTATATTTGGCATAAATAATTACCTAATCTTGTTAAAATCATTTATCAAAACCAACTGAAAAATACCACTATAACTATATTATTTTCTAGTTATTTTCTTTTAGCTGTTTATTCTTCTTCTAGAGGGATGAGATGTTGCTAGGGAACAATTAGCAGAACACTTTTAAAAAAAGAAGATAGTGGCCCCTCATACACAACTGAGCTCATTTAAATTTTCCAAAATAATTTCAGTTGTAACAAAAAGTTCTTTGATATAAATAAATACATAAGTAGTCAACATCAAGATAGTGTAGATCAAATAAGTTATTTATGATGAAACATGTTTACCTTTCGAGACATGCTCAACATTTAGGCAATAATAACAAATACAAATAAAATTGGCTTTCCTCATTTTGGTAACACTAAACATGCTAATATCCTTTCCTTTAAACCAAAACTAAAGATGTTTTAGGCTTAATAATTAATAGAAAAAACAATTTGGTCCCCCAAACTATTCTATTAATACCCAATTATCCTCACATTAATTTTAGGAAGAATTAAAATTTTAGGTTTAATAACTCAAATCTTATCTCGAGTATTAATTTATGAACTAACTAATTAATATTTTATTTATACTGATAGCTTACAATGATAGTAGAAATTTGACATAGAAAGAAAATAGTGACATTAAGGGTAAAAATACTTCCTTAATTTCAAGTCAGTTCCAGGATAGAGTCATATAAGTTGCCAATTTTATTGATCTAGACTTAAAAGGTATAATATTTTCCTTTTAGGAGGAAATGTTATACTGGATAAATTGTGTTAGGGGAAGCCTACCTCTTCCTATGCCAAGACTTTTTCCTCCTAGCCTTCCTCATGAAAATTCCATTTGTAGTTCATGGGTGTCAGCCCCATAGGGTTACTGGCCTAATAGAATTTATTGATGTTCATTCCTGGAATCAGACTCAGAATAATGGCAATTATAGTCCTACAAGGTCTAACAACAAGTTCCAATAATCATATCACAGCTTTAGGTGGATTCAGCTATTAAGGATCACATATCCTTGATGTACATGAAAATAGCTCAAGGCATTTAATTTTACAGTTCTTAAATAGTCCATGTTCTCAGGTTAACATTGAAGGTACCTCTTCCTTCTAGATCTGTTCCTCAGGTGTCAAGGTCATATTCATGCCTTATTTACCAAGATGGGAATAGGTCAAGAGAATCCTACCTTCACCTTCAAAAGGTCATTCTGTCAACTTTCCCAGGGACACATAACCACCTTTGTCAGTCCTCAGACTTCAATGCCACATGGTATTTTCCTTAAATGATGAACCAGCAGCCTTTTGCAGGATCTATATACTGGATTCAAGACTTAGAAAAGTAGCAAATTGAAGTTCCAAGAGACTTTTCCTCAAACAGCAAGATTTCAGTAATTATAGCTTAGGGCTAGATACATTTTTTCACATATTAGCCTCAAAATGTCACCTAGAACTTTTCAGTTATTAACAAATTTCATCTATGCACAACGATCCTGCCCCCTCCCCACCTTGGTCTGTAGATAAAGCCAAAAGAAGAACATCGGAGAATTTCTAGAATACAATGGAATGAGAATGATGTGAGATTCCCTCAGCATAGTCCATGTAAGCAAGTGGTTCATATCTGGGTACAATTTTCTTGGTGAAAGCTATGTTATAAAAAGAAGCTGCGGTTTTAGAGCTGGGGAATAGTACAACCTTAATCAAGAGCTAATTTGTATACAATAATAATTATTTTCTCTAAGTGCTCAAAGAGGGGCACAAGTTAGCAGATGGTCACCAGTGGATATGACTTGAAAAGCAAACTGATTAAAAGCTATAAAAGTTGGATAAGTGGCTATCATGCGAGTTGCAGCTGGGGTGGTGTCAGGAGTAAACCACTTTTGCTTAATTGAATCTATCATCCCTTGTGTGCCACAATGACCCCCTTTCTGACATATATGTGTGTGTATGCATATATGTGTGTATGTTTGTGTATATGAGTATGTATGCATATATGTATGTATGTATGTGTGTATGGATGGATGGATTGATGGATGGATGGATAGATGAATATACCTGTGAAGGAATGGCTTACTGATCTCAGTAACCCAGACCTAAAAGACCTATTGAGCATTGTACTGCTGTTTCCATTTCTTCACCACAAATTCATGCATAGTGAATAATTGGTTCAAAATAGTAGCATTAAAAGATACAATTATATGACTTTCCAGATGATTCCAGATGACACATATTTACTCTTCAAAAGTTTCCTTTTTCCACTTTGAGTGGGAATATCATAGAGTAGTTTCTTATAAACTAAATAACACCCAAATTGTAAGGCTTCAATGTCTCAATTATTTGTGATTCAAATGACAATTCATACTTGGAAATACCTAAGGAAGATTCTGCAGAAAATATAGAATGCATGAAACAAGGATTCAATGAAAAGTAATAAAACATAAGGGAGAGAGTATTTGGAGACAGAGAACCTTGGACTGTTTAAATTCTCCAATTTCTGACTTATGAAACTTCGGGCACAACCTTTAAGCTCTGTAAGACTCCTATTAGTAGCATGAGACTGGTGGGTTAAATGATTTTTAAGGTCTATTCTAGCTCTAAATTCTATTTTCCTAGTGAGTAAATAAGTAGAAAAACTTCATGAAATCAAAACACCTGATGCTTCAGACAGATTCTTCATCCAAGAACTATAAGAGACATCACAGAATGCATCCAATGGGGTATTGTACAATTTTGGTCTCCTGTGATTTGCCTACGGTACAGGACATAATAATTGTTGATTTTCTTTCGTGTACTTCAACTTCTCTTCCGCTGTCAAAGCTTTTGCAACAGAGAGGATTGATGTCAGCCTCCTGAGTCACCAGTACCAACCAAGGTTTCGCCACGTTTCTGACTAGAGACTGAAATCAATAGGACATTGTCATCCTGTAAGAGTCACAGGGGAAAATGCTTAAAATGATTTTGTAAAATGACAACACCATATAAAGGTTTTCACACATGCACATACACACCGAAACAAACATATAACACACACACACACATGCACACAAATCTTCCTCTCCCAAATAGTTATAAAAGAAAAAAAGAAGCAACGAGTTATGTGAGAGTAATAAATTCTTTTTACATTCAAAAGTCTATTCCCCTAGAGCCTCCAAGAGATCAATCCAATGGGGTGAAGAGAGGAAACCGTGAAATAAGGCAATTTAGGGCTACTGTAGACAAACTACTTTTGTAAGAATGGATGCTGTAGAGTTTCATATTGTTGTTTTTAAACTTCCTCTGTTAAATGGAGAGTTAAGAGATAGATTGACTATATTCTAGTATGTGGGTTTTATATAAACCAGAAAGTCTATGTATATATGACATTTTCATTTCCATAAAAAGTACCCCGAAATCTCTTATTTCTAAAACCACACTTAAAATAACACTAGTTCCTCTCAAGAAGTGATTTTTAAATTGTATTCAATATGATATTTAAAATACAATTTCTATAAATAAAATTTATTCCTTTTTGATAAAATTTCAGTTTGTTTGTTTGTTTAAATGGAAGCATACTTTCCCATTTTAATACAGATACTTCCTTCAGTGACTAAAATAATTTCTCTTTCTACTGAAATCTTATTTGATTAATTGTCTAGATTCACTAAACAGTCTGTGAGTCTGGTCCTCATCCATTTTCATTGGTAAAATGAAAGGATTACATTCTTGAAAGGAATTTGGAACTAGGCTACCCAAATTATTGAATTATCAATACCTTCTCACCCAAGAATACTGCTAGGATTCTACACCAAAAAAGACCAAGGAAAGAGGAAAAGGACCTATATGCACAAAAATATTTAAAGTACCTCTTTCCATGTTAAGTAAAAATTGGAAATTGAGGGTTTGGAGGGTCACCTATTGGGGAAGGGCTGAACAAATTTATTATATGAATATAATGGAATGTTATTCTGCTATAAGACATACAAAAATAGAAATGTGGGAACTGTAAATATCTCTGTGAAGTGTTGCAGAGTGAAATAAGTAGAACTGGAAAATCAGTTTATGCAATTATTTCATATAAAAAACTTTTATAGATTTTAGACTATTTAATGCCCTAAAAAAGTTAGTACAGATGACTGAAGATTAATCACACCATTTATCTCTTGCCAGAGATGATAAAATTAAAATGCAGAATGAGATACACATTTTAAATGAAAGAATAAATGAATGAATAAATATTAAATGAATTAATTAACTAATGAATAGATAAATAATGAAAGGGCTAGATACATTCTAAAGTCCTAAACTTTAATTCCTATAATCTTAAATTCTTGATGTTAACTTCTGTATCATGATTGAATATTACAGATATAGTTGGCACTCCTTTTGACCATAGCATTTGTTTCACTGATCCCTAGTAACCCACGTACAAAGTAATGTTCTCCTTCTTCCTTCCTTCTTTATATAAATTCTTGATCCACGATAAGGCAAAGAATTATAGTGGAAAGTACAATTAACTTAGGAGTCAAACGACATACCATTAAAAACAAGCTCTGTCCCTTAGTAGTTTTGTTACTTTGAGAAATTCATTTCACCTCTACAAGACTTTTCTCAGCTGCAGAATGTGTATAGTACTACTTCCATTGTATACCACATTTCTCTTCCCTTTTGTGACTGTTTCTTCTTTTTTAATTCTCTATAGTCTTCTTGTGACCTCATAAGTCAAGTCAAATCAACAAGAATTTATTAAGCATTTGCTAGGTGCCAGACAGACATTGTGCTTAGTGCTGGAGCTTCTCTTTCCAGAGTTACCAATGGACTAGAAATAATAGTAACAAAATTCATCTGGAGGGGAAGAAAATGTAAAAAATGTCAAGTGGATCAATGGGAAAAGTATGGAGAAGGAGGCCTAGAAATACCTGATGCAGAATACCATAAAGCTCTAATCACTCAACATTTTGGTAATGGAGAAAAATTAAGGAGGTTGAACAATGCAATAGATTAGGTACACAATATGCAGAAGCACATGAGCACTGTAGTCTAGGGTCAGATAAACCCAAAGATACTAGCTACTAGGAAAATAACTTACTATTCCACAAAAAATGTTCAGAAAACTTGAAAGTAGCCAGACAGAAACTAAATATAGACCAACATCTCCCACTGTGTACCAAGACAAACTGCAGATGGGTAAGTGATTTTGACATTAAATGTAACATGGAAGAAGTTACCTGCCAGATCTATTAATGACAAGAAACATTCATGACCACATAAGAGATAAAAAAGGTTTGCAAGAGGCAAAATGGACAATTCTGATTACATAACCTTTTTTAAACAATTATGCAAACAAAATTAATGAAGCTAAAATTAGAAGGGAAGCAGGAAACTGAGGGAAAAACTGCAGATTTCTTTGCCTGATTCATAGAAGCCTCATTTTCAAAATATATTGGTAATTGCATCAAATTTATAAGTTTAAGAGTAATTTTCTAGTTGATAAGTTGTCAAAGGATATGAATAAGCAATTTTCAGAGGAAGAAATCATGCTATCAATAGACATATAAAATTGTCTTAATCACTAATAATTAGTAAAATGAAATTGAAGCAGTTTTGAAATACCAGCTCATACTCATCAGAATGGCAAAGTTGATCAAAAAAGAAATGAAAACAGGAAATGCTGGAGAGGCTCTCAGAAAATAAACACATTTAAGTGTCATTGATGGGACTGTGAACTGGTCTAGCCATTCTGCAAAGCAATTGGGAATAAGCCCCCAAAGTTATTAAAGTGTGCATACCTTCTGACCTAGCAAAATTGTTAATAGGTCTATACCTTCAGAGAAATCAAAGAAAGAGGAAAAAAGACATCTATATGTATATATACACACATGCACATACATACACAAACACATATATATATATATATACATATATTTGTATATATGTATGTGTTGGCAGGTGGGTGTGCCTACATACACACCCACATATACATTGTCAGCTGTCTTTGTGCTGTCAAAGAATTGGAAACTTTCCCATCTATTGGGTATAGTTGAAAAAGTTATGGTGTATAAATGTGATGGAATTCTGTTGCTTTGTAAGAAGCGATGAAAGGGTTGGTTTCAGAAAAACCCTGGGAAAACTTGGATAAGCAAATACAAAATGAAAGGAGCAGGAGTAAGAGAAAAGCTTATATAACAACATTATTATAAAAAATATTGAAACATAGGAACATTGACCAACACAATAACCAACCACAGTTCCAGAAGGCTCATGATGAAACGTTATCCACCTCAGATAACCAACCGATGGAATCAGAGTGAAGATTGGTATATTTTCCTTTCCTTTTCTGTTTTTTCTTAGAGTGGGGAACACTACTGTGGGATTTTTATGAGCTAGTAGTAGGTCTTCTTTTTCTTGTCTTCTTATTGAGTAGGGGAGAGAAAGGTGGAAAGGAAAGAATTCAAAACTGAAAAGAAAATGAATTTAAATTTAAAAAAAGTTATGAATGATCTCTTAATTGCCAAACCTACACCCTTTCTCAGTCCTCATTTTTGACCTCTCTACAGCCTTTGACACTGCTGACCTTTGGCACTCTTCCCCTTGATACTCTATTTTAAGTTTTCCTGACCATGTTTTCTCCTGATTTCCTCCTACCTATCTGATATTTTCTTTTCAGTCTCCTCAGCTGAAACTCTACCCAGTTGGTTTCTGTTAATTGTGTGTATTCCCCCCTTCCCTGACCAAAGGTCTGCCTGAGCCCTCTTCTTTTCTACCTCTATACTATTTCACTTGGTGATCTTATTTGTTCCCATAGTTTCATTTCTTTTCTCTATGCAGATGATTCTTAGATATATTTATCTTTCCCTAAACTGTAATGACTGCTAGCCACCCATTTCATTTTCCCATTGATCATCTCAAATTGGAAGTCCCATAGACACATTAAACTCAGTGTCCAAAATTGAACTTATAGTATTTCCCCCAAACCATTTTTTCCTCTTATCTTCTCTGTTACTGCCATCTTTCTAATCACGTAGGCTTACCATCTAAGTGTCATCCTTAACCCATTTTTCTTTCTCACCTTTCATATCCAATCTGTGGCCAAGTCCTATTGATTTTACCTTTGCAACATTTCTAATAAAAATGTTCTTCTCTTTTCTGACACTGCCAGCACTCTCACACTGATTCAATATCCTTCAGATCAACCTCTCTGCCTCAACTTTCCTTACTCCAGTTCATCCCCCACTCAGCTATCAAAGTGAAAGGGTCCAAAAGCACAAATCTAATCATGTCACTCTTCTATTCAATAAGCTCCAGTTGTTCCTTGATAACCTCATGAAAATCCTGTTTTATTTTAAAGCCCTTCATAACTTGTTCCCTTTCTATCTTTCTAATCTTATACCTCACTCCCCTCTCATAAATTCAGTGATTTGACTTCTTTGCTATTCCCCACAAAAGACACTTGATCTCCAAACTCTGTATTTTCACTGCCTTTCTCCTTTGCTGAAATTTTATTCCTTCCTGTGTTTTCTTCATGACTTCCTTCAAGTCTCATCTAAAATCTTACCTTCCACAAGACATACTGTCCAGTTCTCTTTAATTTTATTGCCTTCCCTCTGAGGTTAAATACATGTTGTTTGCACATAGTTGTTTGGGTGTTTTCTTCCCCCATTACGATGTGAAGTCCTTAAGGGAAGGATCTCTTTTAGCCTTTGTATACATAGCACAATGCCTAGCATGTAGTGAGAGATTACTAACTGTTTGTTGAATTAACTTGGCATTACTCTTAGAGAAAACATTTTCTAACTTCCTCATTTGTGTTATCTGCTTCTCTCCGAAGTTATTTCACATTTATTTATTTTTCCATATGTTGTTGCTTTCTGCCTACTTACCTCAAACACTACAATTTAAGTTCCTTCAGGGCAAATATATATATTTTTTGTATACTCAATAATTAGTACATGGTAGGTACTTAATAAATGTTTACTAAGTCAAATTGCTTTGAATCAAGCTCTTGTTCAACAAAGTAGAAGGGTTTTGGTGGTTAGACATAAAAATAAAAATTGGTTTAGAAATAGTAAACTGCTGTATAGTTACATAATTGTTCATAAATCATGCTAATCAAAAAGGTTGGAGTTTTTTATTTCATTTTTAATGAAAAGTAAAATATGTAAATTTCTTTTAAGAAGCAAGCTTAAATAGATCAGTATAGTTGCTCCTTGCTTGAAAGACCTCACTTAATACACTCTTCCAATAAACCTTTGAACATATAGTAAGTTATAATAAAGGAGGGCAATGAATAACATGTAGGATGCCTTGCTAGGGTAATCTTACTGATTAGAAGGAGGTCACTGAGGGATTTTCTATAGACCTTGTGGTATGTTGTAGGTGTTTCTCCTTTCTGCTTTGCCAGAAGGAGAATAAATGATAAAAGGGCATTTAAAAAATCAAGTCACAAATCAGAGAAAACTAAGGATTGCCTTGGGAGAAACATTATAAGTCATACATGTAAGAGCTACTTGGGAGTTCTAAGGATGCAAATGCAAATTAATACCGTCTCTCAGATAAGAAAGGTCCTATCAGTAATTAGAACCATGAGGGCTTTTGAGATTGTTTCCCGCTTTGAAACCACTGGAGCTGAATAGACCTAAGTTCTCAACCCAAATAACTGTCTAGAACTCAAATGTTCTTAAAAGACGGTACAGACAGGTAAGTTATAGTTCTGATTTAAAGTCTGTTCTATAGTTTACATGATAATATGCAAATGTTAGCATTTAGTGACTAGTCATCATACTTTTTTATAGTAAAACAAAACTTGAGGTATGTAAACATCACAGTGCTATCCATTATGTTACCATAGAATTTTAAGCCAGAAGGAACCTTTGAGATCTCCTTTTCTAAAAAACAGATAATGAAACTGAGTCAAAAAGAAGTGAAGTGACTTCCCCAAAGGCATATAGGTAGGAAGCAACAGCTTCAGTAGAACACATTTTTCTCTGAATCTAGATATGCTATACTGTTTCCTCCCTTTCACCTGACAGCTATTACAGGAATCACAAACAAAAATCTATAAAGGAAATGAACTGCCTTTGAACAACTAGCCTTTCAAATATAGATACAGAAAGCAATAGACTGTGTCACAATTGCCATAGCTACATCCTAGATAAGGGAACACTAAACTTCCCAGTTTCTTTGAATGTCCAATCATTAACATCTAACTAACTTGTAAGCTTGACTTTGGGGACAGAGTATATGCAATAGTGAAAAGAAAATTGGGGTTCAAGTCAGAAGACTTTCATTTAAGTCTCAGACATTTATTCACTGTGTGTCCTTGGTCAAGTTATTTAACCTTTCTAAGCCTCTCACTTTCTCCTCTTTTGTAAAATCAAGACAAAATTATTCATAAATAATACTACCTAATGGCTTTCAGTTCCAGAAATATGTGTTAAGTACCTATAACAACGTGAAAAGTTGTTATGAGGATTAGAAATTTCTTTTAAACTACTATAGATTAATAAATATATATATGACTCTTCCTCTTTCCCTTCTTCCCCCCACTTCTAGTTCTTTTTTCTCCTATTACTTTCCCCATACATTTCCTCTTGCTCCTCTCCCCATCTTCTTCCTTCTCCTATTTTTCCTCCTACTTTTCACCCTCCTCCTCCACCCTCCACCCTCACCTTCCACCCTCCGCCCTCCTCCTTCTCTTCCATTTCCTCCTACTCCTCCTTCTCCTCCTAACCATAGTAGAGGTAGTGACAGAGAAGAAAGGTAAAATGCAGGAAAATATTTGAGAGATAATGCTAACCATCCCATAGTTCATAATCAAAATCTTTTATTTATGTATTCATTTATTTAACTAAATTCTATATGCAGTGCTCAGGGCTTTAGATAGATTACAAAGAAGTTAATGTTCAGTAATAAAGACAAAACATCTACTCTTGAGTCAGAGAACCTGGGTTCAAATCCCACCTCTGGTTATTAAACCATATTACTCTGGGCAAGTCACTTTAGCTCCACAGCTTCAATTTCCTTTTTTTTTCTAAAAAGAGTTGGATAAATTTATAGCTCATGTCCTTTCTGCTACTAGATCTATGAACTTATTATTGTTCTAGTAAAAATATTGATTTACTTGTTTGTTTATTTTTAGCACCCCTTAAAATGCAAGTTGAGACAGACAAATGCTTAATAATCAACAGTTAAATCCAAAAAATGGCAACTCCTTAGAAATTCCTTTCTTCTCAGAACACTTTGATGTCAATATATGATGAGTTGAAGAAAAAAATTTGAAATTTAATAAAATGCAAATATTGGGTTTTTTTTACTTTTTTGGCTTAAAACTTCTTTTAAACATCATGTAGAGCTGAATAAATAAAGGAAGATATCCCTTAACAATAAGTTCATGATATTTTCTTGCATATCAATTGTTCCTTAGTGCTTCTAGCATCACATCAAAAAGAATGGGCCTTGATGGAAGCTGGTCAGCAAAGGTCATTTTGAAAGCCACTATCACAGAAAGCTTCCAGCACCCTCAGTTCTTTTTTCTGTCTTTCCTTGCTGGTTGCTATAAAGGGGAAGATGATTTTTTAAATAACTAACTGGACATTTGACAGAATAAAGATATTTTAAAAAGTGAACCAAAGATTGAAATCTAGGCAAGGACTCTAATCTAACTTTCATCTTTACAGGTCTTATAGACATTGAAGACATCAGATTCACTCTGTGTATTCTTCATATGAAACATCCCCCAGGTCATTCTCTTCTTGCCACTCATTGTTACCTATTGTCTCCTATAATCATTTTCAATATTCTTCTTTTTTCTTATTTCACACTTTTGTTTTCAGGCTGCCTTAGGAATTGATCCTTCATAACTATCCTTAACCAGGTGTGTTTGTTGTAATATGGTTTATCTTTAGGTCAACAATAAAAATCCAATGTGCTGAATTTTCACCTGTTAATTAAACTGGCACATAGAAGGAACTTACTAAATGCATATTGACTAAATTAATAAAATTTACCAAAATACTTTTCAAAAAGTTTAGTATTGTATTTTTCCCCAGTTATACGTAAAATTTTTTTTTTAAGATTCTACACAGACATTCCTATTAAATACATTTTCACCATAGTCATGTTGTGTATAAGAATTAAAATGAATGAATGACTGAATGAGAGAAATCATATAACAAACCAAAATATAATACAAAAGAAAATGATCTGCTACATTGTGTGATTGAATTCCATAGTTCTTTCTCTGGATGTGGAAGGGAATTTTTTAAGTCCTTGCATTGCAATGAAATTCCAAATCTATCAGAAAAAACTCTCACACACTGTGTAAAAAGTTCTGGTTCTGCTCCTTTCACTCAGCATCAGATCATATGTCTTTCCAGGCCTCTCTGAAGTCTTCCTGTTCATCATTTCTTATAGTGCAATAGTATTCCATTACATTCATATACCATAATTTATTCAGCCATTCCCCAATTAATTGGTAGGCATCCCCTTGATTTCCAGTTTTTGACCACCACAAAGAGTGCTGCTATAAATATTTTTGTACATGTGGAACCCTTTCCCATTTTTATGATCTCATGGGGATACAGTCCTAGAAGTGGTATTGCTGGGTCAGAGGGTATGTACATTTTTGTAGCCCTTAGGACATAGTTCCAAATTGCTCTCCAGAATGGTTGGATCAGCTCACAGTTCCACCAACAATGAATTAGTGTTCCAACTCTCCCACATCTTCTCCAACATTTATCATCTTGCTCTTTTGTCATGTTAGCCAATCTGACAGGTGTGATGTGATACCTCAGAGTTGTTTTGATTTACATCTCTATAATCAATAGTGATTTAGAGCATTTTTTCATATGATTATAGATATTTTTGATTTCTTCCTCTGAAAAATGCCTGTTCATAACCTTTGAACATTTATCATTTGGGGAATGACTTACATTTTTGTACATTTGCCTCAGTTCTCTATATATTTTAGAAATGATACCTTTATCATGGACACGGGTTGCAAAAATGTAAAAACAATTTTAACATTTGTTTTTAAAACTTTGAATTTCAAATTCTCTTCCATCTTACCTCTTCAAGCACCCTCATTGAGAAAGTAATCAGTTCAGAACAGGTTATACATGTGTAATCGTGTGTAACATTTCCACATTAGTCATGTCGGGAAAGATAACATATTAAAAAAAACTCAAGGAAAATAAAATAAAAAAGATATGCTTCAATGTGTATTCAAGTAGCATTAGTCCTTTTTGGGGGGAATGGATAGCATTTTTCATCATAAGGCCTTCAGAGTTGTCTTGGATCATTGTACTGCTGAGAATAACTAAGTCAATCATAACTTATCATTTTACAATATTGCTGTTAATTTGTACACAATACATTTCTATTTGCATCAGCTCATGTAAGTCTTTCCAGGTGTTCCTGATAGAATTCTGCTCATTATTTTTTATAGCACAATAATATTCCATCATAATCACCTAACAACGATTTGTTCAGTCATTCACCAAACAATAAGCATCTCCTCAAATTCTAATTCTTTGCCCTCAGAAAAGAGCTGCCATATTTTTGTACACATAAGTGTTTTTCTTTTTTGTTTTATATCTTTAGGGATATAGACCTAGTAGTGGTATTGTTAGGTCAAAGGGTTTTATGCATGGTTTTATACCCTTTGGATGCAGTTCCAAATTGCTCTACTGAATGATTGAATCAGTTCACAAATCCACCAAGAGTCTATTAATGCCTGATTTTTCCCGTATCCCCTCCACCATTTGTCATTTTCCTTTTCTATTAGCCAATCTGATAGTTATAAGGTAATATTTCAGAATTGCTTTACTTTTAATTTCTCTAAATAATAGTGAGTTGGAGCTCTTTTTATTTCCCCATATGACTATAGATAACTTTGATTACTTCATTTCAAAATGTCATTCTCTTTTTGGCATGTGTCAATTGTAGAGTGATTCTTACTTTTATAAATATGAATCAGTTCTCTATGTGTTTGAGAAATGAGACCTTAATCAAAAAAAACTTGCTTTAATTTTTTTCATAGTTGCTATTGCTAAATGTATTTCTCTCCATCCTATTCCCCTGATTTATTCTATTCTGTCCTTTCACCCTCTCCCTCCTCAAAAATATTTTGTTTCTGACTACCCCCTTCCTCAATTTTCCTTCCCTTATATCACCCCTCTTCTCTAGTTTCCTTCCTTTCCTACTTTCCTGTAGGGTGAGATAGATTTCTATATTCAATTGAGTATGTATATTATTCCTTGTTTGAGATAATTCTGATGAGGATAAGGATCATTCATTCCCTCTGACCTCTCCATTCTTCCTCTCTACTATCAAAGCTCTTTTTTTGCCTTTTTTTATATGAGATGATTTACCTCATTGAACCTCTCCCTTTCCTCTTCTCCAAGTACATTCCTCTCTGATCCTTTCATTTTATTTTTTAGCTAGCATCCCTTTATATTGAACTTATATCTATGTCCTCTGTCTATACAAACTCCTAACAGCATGAATGAGAATGTTCTTATGAGTTACAAATATCATCTTCTCATATAGGAATGTAGACAATTGAACCTTAACTCCCTTATGATTTCCATTTCCTGTTTACCTTTCTATGCTTCTCTTGAGTTTTGCATTTGAAAGTCAAATTTTCTGTTTAGCCCTGCTCTTTTTATCAAGAATGCTTGAAAGTCCTTGATTTCATTGAATATTCATTTCCCCCCAGAAGGATTATATTCAGTTCTACTTGGTAAGTGATTCTTGGTTGTAATTCTGGCTCCTTTGCCCTCTAGACTATCATATGCCAAGTCCCCTAACCCTTTAATGTAGAAACCACTAAATCTTGTGCTATTCCTAATGTGGCTCCACCATACTTGAGGTGTTTCCCTCTGGCTCCTTGAAATATTTTCTTCTTAATCTGGGAAGTCTGGAATTTATCTATCGTATTCCTGGGAATTTTCATTTTGGAATCTCTTTCAGGAGGTGATTGGTGGATTCTACCAATTTCTATTTTACCTTCTACTGGTTCTACACTATCAGGGTGGTTTTCCTTCATGATTTATTGAAAGATCATTTCAAGACTGTTTTTTGATCATGTCTTATAGGATAGTTCAATATTTTTTAAAATTTTTATTTTGGATCTATTTTCTAGGTCATTTACTTTTTCAACGAGACATTTCACAATCTCCTATTTTTCTCATTATTTTGGTTTTCTTTTATTTTTTTTTTGATTTTTCATATAGTCATTAACTTCCATTTTCCAAATTTTGAGTTTTTAAGGAAAAATTTTCTTCAATGAGCTTTGTACTTTTTTTCCATAGGTCCAATTCTACTTTTTAAGAATTTCTTTTTATTCTGTGAATTCATTTTGTGCAGTTCTGCTTCTTAAGGCATTCTTTTCCTCATTGTTTTTCTATACCTCTTTTACTGTTGGATTTAGTCTGATTTTTAAAGTGTTATTTTCTTTGGTATTTTTGTGCCTCATTACCAAGCTGTTGACTCTTATTCTTCATGATTTTCTTGCATCACTTTCATTTCTCTTCCCAATTTATCTTCAACCTCTATTATTCAATTTCTGAAATCCTTCTTGAGCTCTCCCATGACATGTGACCAATTCATATTTTCCTTGGAACCTTTGGATGTAAGAGCTTTGACTTTTTCATCTTCTTCTGATTTTGTGTTTTGATTTTCCTTGTCACCATAGTAAATTTCTATGGTCAGAATATTTTTCTCTTGTTGGTCATTTTCTCAGTTTATTTCTTGACTTTTAACTTGTTAAAATAGAGCTCTACTTCTAGGGTGGAGGGCATGTTCTCCCAAGCTTCAAGGGTTTTCTGCAGTTATTTTCAGAATAGTTCTAGTGACTTGTAAATTTTCAGTCCTTTCAAGGTCATAGGATCTAAGAGAAATATCTACTACTCTCCTGGCCTGAGCCATCACAAGTGTTCTTTGCTGCCCTGGAACTATGAAGGTGGATCTCAGTTTCACTGTGGCTGTAAGTTGTGTTATGCCAGTGCTCCTTCTTACCATGAGACTACCACCCAGGACTGTCACCTTGATCTGAGTATAGGCAAAGCGACAGAGTCCTGCCTCAGTTCTAGCAAAGAGATCCCTATAATCTCCATCTGACCAGTTGTTTGTCTAGTTCACCATCTGTGGATTGAGAACTCTGGAAACAGCTGCTGCCATTGCTGATTCAGTAGCTCCCAAGGACTGCTCCTGGTTTATTGGGCTGGGTCTGTGCTAGCTCAGCCTGCACTTGACTGTGCTCCACTTTCACTCTATCATGACACCTTTTCTGCTGACCTTCTAAGTTGTCTTTGTCTGGAAAAAATATTTCATCCCCTCTTTTTCTGGGTTCTGCTGCTCCAGGAATTGTTTTATGGCATTTTTAAAGGTGTTAAGAGTGGTTTGCAGGAGAGCTCAGGTGAATATCTAGCTTTTATCTGCTACCTAGGCTGTGCCCCCAAAAATGCTTTTGTAAAATGAAATGCCATCCATTAGCACTCATAGCAAAATGACCAAGATTAAGTACAGGGAGGGAGGAAAATCAAAAGATGAAATTATGGAAAGGGAAAAAGATAAGAAAAGTCTAATGTGGTAGCAGTCTATAAACTATGATTTTAATCAATAGAAATGAACCAGTTCTTTGAATGAGAAAAAAAGGAAAGACCTAGAAAAGTAGACTAGAAGTGAAGGATGGGTTGTGGGGGAAAAAGTATATTGTATATATAGTATATATAGTGAAAGAACAACACAATTCAAATGGGAAATATATTGGTTGCAAGAGAGCTACAGGGTTACATTTTTTAACCTACATAGTAAATACAGTAATCCTTTAATCTAATATATTCCACCCTTAATATGGCTCCCAGAATTAGGAATGAAATGAACCAATTATGTCAGCAATGTGTTTCCTGTCACTATCAATCTCTCCATCACCCAGTCCAATGATCTAATCAGTAGGCACTGAATAAATGTTTGTTGTACTTTTGGATAGTAATTGACATCCATATGCTACTAAAAAATTGCCCAGTGCTTTCCATACATCATTTGGGTTTCACTATGTGACTATGTCAGGTAATAAATACAGACATTATTATTTTCATTTAAAAAACTGAGTCTCTGATAGATTTGCCAGGAGTACATACCTACAGAATGACAGAGGAAGGATTTGATGGAATCCAGGTTTTCTTGGCTCTATATTCAGAATCAACTGTTCTCTATAATATTGTATATAATCATTTCCCTTAAAATAAGTCAGTCTGTTATTTTTCATTCTCTTTAAATGGATTATACCAGCCTAATAATAAGTTCTGAACATAATTTATAGGTAATTTAAACTTTATTTTGCTGATGAAGAAAAAGGTCCATAGAAGTTAAATGCCTTGACCTTGGTCACACTACATAGAGCCTTGGGCAAGTTAATTTAAATGGAAAGGTAGTGATATTAGGGTAGATGGGGATGGAACTCATGTAAAATGAGCTAAAGGTTGATCTGTGGAATTTATCATCTGTCATTCCTGATCATCAGCCACATTTTTGGTTGTAAAAATGAGAAAAATTAAACTGGTACCAAGATTCATTCACTCGTTCATCAAGCATGCATTCAACACATTTGCATTGAGTGATTTATTAGTGTAAATGTACCATCTCAGCTACTATAAGGATGCAAAATTTTGTCTCATGACTCATAAGATGTGTACTGTGATATCATGGAATTCACAATACTATGCATGAGAGAAGATACACATAAAAATATAGAGAATGTAAAGTAATATGCGATAAGTGCTAAGGGACCCAGGGGAGGAGGTAAAGATAACTTGCAGTTGGCATGATTAGTGAAAGCATAAAGGGGCAAGATGCCAAACTAGGAATGAAGGAGGACATTCTAGGAAAAGGGAACCTTGGAACCAAATGTGCAGAAGCAAGAAAGCTCAATGCATGTTTGATGAACTGCAAACAGTTCAGATTAAGCTATGAGTTTGTTTTCCTAAAAGTAAAGCAAAAGTTAGGCCATGACAATTAACACTGATTTCCCCAAGGAATTTATTTGTTTGGCAACAGGGAGCCATTTGAACTTTATGAGCAGGGGGATGATATGATAGAAATAAGACTAATCTAAGGAAAGTGTACAAAAAGATGGTGAAGGTTTGGACCTAAGAAACACCTAATTGACATTAGAGGGTGATAAAAAAAGACATGGAATGTGTTTGATTGGCTGTGGAGGCAAAAGAAAAGGAAAATGTAAAGATTTAGCCCTCAAGCTTGTGGGCTTGAATGATATGACATGGTGAAATTATTTAAACAGAGATGTCAGGAGGTGAAGTGAATCATGGGTGATGTGAAGGAAGTGCAGTTTTTAACATGTTGAGCTTGAATTGTCATTAAGACTTCAAGTGGACATGTCTAGCAGGAAGTTAAAAATATGGAACTGAAACTTAGGAGAAAAGAAACAGTTAAATACAAAGATTTAAGATATCCTCACAGAGGAGTTTATTGAAGCCATGGTAGTATGATAGATCTCAAAAGAAGGTGAGTAAAAGAAGTCTTAGGATAAATCCTTGATGAATGCATTTCAAGAAATGGTGGGAGGAAGAGAAAAGAGGACACAATGAAAGAGAAAGAAGAATCTTAGACTTGGAAATATGACCAGGAAAATTCAGTGCCTTGGAATCCAGGACAGGAGAGAATTTCAAAAACTGGTAGTTGATGATGTCAAATACTTTATAACAGTTCTACCGAAGTACTTAATAAAAGCTTATTGATAGATTGATATTAAAGATAATAGAGACTTAAAAAGGCCACTCAACTTAATCATTAATTAAGCAGTTATTATTGAGCTTCCTGAGAAGGCTCCAAGAGGATGGTAGAGGAGAAAGCCATATTGTAAGGGGTTAAAAGTACAGAGGAAGTGAGATAGAAAGACCAAGAATTCAGATTACTCAAAAAATTTGGTAGCATGGTATATGATTATAATGGAATATTATACTGTGCTGTACTAAATGATGAATGGAATCATTGCAGAAAAATCTGGAAACATTCACGTGAACTAATACAGAGTGAAGTGAACAGAACTAGTAGAACACTGGACACAGTAATAGCAATACTGTATAATGAACAACTATGGATTACTTTCCTGTTCTTAATAATGCAATGATCAAAGGAAATACCACAGGACTCATGATGAAAAATGCTATCTGTCTCACAGGAAGAACTGATGGAATCTAAATATAGACAAAAGTATACTATTTTTCACTTCTTTCTCTTTATTTTTAGTTTGAGCTTTCTTCCACAAAATGACTAATATGAAATGTTTTACATGATTGCATATATATAACCTATATCAGATTGCTTGCTATCTCAAGGAGGGGGAAGGGCAGAGAAGGGACGGAAGAAGGGATAGAATTTGGAACTCTAAATTGGACTTAAAAAGCAAATGTTAAAACTGTTTTTACATGTAATTATGGAAAATAAAATATTATTTTTAAAAGTTTGGCAGTGAAGGGGAGAGTACTAGGACAATATCTTAAGAGAACACCTAGATCTTTCGATTTTTTTTTTCTTGTTTCTTTTTAATATGTGTCAGTATTCTAAGAAGAGTGAGAGGAAAGTGAAGAACTAACTTTCCAGAAATCTTACTCCACTTCAAAGTGTATTCAGTCATCATCTCCATTACAAAGCTGTGTGAGTCCTGCTGGTCCAGGTTTAAGATTTCTATGAAAATGACTTTCAAACTACAATTGTACATTTATCCCTTTATTAAGACTATAAAGGCTTTAAAAACATTAGCAGTCAAGCAGAAATAATGAAAATAAGTAACCTTGAGTACTCAAAGTGACGCCTTGCTCAAAGTTTAGAATTTCACCAAGTCAGTCATTGAATAAACATTTATTTAACCACCTACTATGTCCTTGAAACTATGCTAAGTGCTAGGGATGTAAAGAAAAGGGGAAAAAACAATCTGTTTTCAAGGAGTTCACAGTCTAAAGAAAAGGGGAAAAAACAATCTGTTTTCAAGGAATTCACAGTCTAAAGGGAAAACAACATACAGACAACCATGTACCAATGTGATATACAGAATACATTATCAACAGAGGGAAAGAAGGCATTAGAATTAAAGAGAACCAGGAAAGACTTTCTATAGATGATGGGATTTTAGCTTAGACATGAAGGAAACCAGGCAAGTTAAAAGGTAATGATAAGGAGGGATAGAATTTTATTCATGGAAGACAACCAGAAGAAAATATCTGGAATCTGAAGATATAGTTTCCTGTCTGAGAAATAGGAAGGAGTCTGGTCATTGAAACATGGCTTGTTTTCTCTCTAAGGTGGGATGCAAAGTAACATCTGCTGAGGGTGGAAGGTGTAAGAAAAAGTCAGGTGGAGAAGGACAAGTTATGAAAGATTTTGAATGCCAAAAATATGTTTTTTATATTTGATTCCAAAGATGGTAGGGAGTCCCTAGATTTTATTGAGAAAGTAAATGATGTGACTGAATATGCATTTTAAGAAGATCACTTTGACAACTGAATGAAAGATGCAATAAAGTGGGGAGAGTAGGAGAAACTAACCATCAAGCTATTGGCATAATCCAGCTTAAGGAAATGAGGACCTATTGATGGCAGTGTCAGAGAAAGGAAAAGGTCATATTTAAGAATTGTTATCAAAGCAAAATTGCCAGAACTTGGCAACTAATTTGCTATTTTGGGGGGAGGGGAGAGTTAAAGTAAGGAGTTGAAAATAACATGTAATTTACAAGGCTAGGTGGCTGGGAGGATAGTGATAGCCTCTATAGTAATAGAGAAGTTAGGAAAAGGGGAAGGTTCAGGGTAAAAAATAATGAGTTCAGTTTTGTTAATGTCACATTTTATATATCTATAGGGCATAATGTTGAAGATGTCTTATAAGCACTTAGAGTTATGAGATTGTAGGTGGGAGAGCTGAGAATCATAAGCATTGAGATGGTAATTGAAATTGTGGGAGCAGCTGACAAGATCACTAAGTGAAATAGTGTAGAGACAGAAGAGGAGAAATCCTAGGACAGTGCCCTGTGTTATACTCATATTTATCAGGTATGACCTAGATAAAGATTCAGCTGTGATACTGATGAAGAGGAGGGGTCTGATGTATAGGAAGGAAAACAGGTAACAACAGTGTCATAAAATCTGGAGAAAAGAAAATATCATAGAGAATATAGTACTCAATAGTCCCAAGGGCTGAAGATAGGTCAAGAAGAATGAGGACTGAGAAAAAAATACTTCTAGATTTGGCAGCTAAGAGATTTTTAGTAACTTTAGAGAGAACAGTTTTCTTTTGAATGATGATGACTATAGAGAATTAAGACCCTGAGAAAAAAAAAAGTAGAGGTACTCATTGTTGACAGACTCCACAAGAAACTTAACCACAGAAGGAAGGATAGATATAGAACTCAGGGATGGATGGATGGATGGATAAAGTAAGACATTTTTTAAGGTAAAGGAGACATGGTCATGTTTGTAGGTATGGTGAGGCAGTTAGTAGACAGGGAGAAATTGGAAGAGCCATGATGAACTCCCTGTGATTGCTTTTTCTCTCTAATTTCAAACCCCAGAACAATTCAAACAATTTTTCAAAAAGAGTGAATCACTTCATCAATTGCCTAAATGTTGACATAAAAGTAAGTACTTGTCTGTAAGACTAGACCTTTTCAGTTTTGTAAGGTGCTATGTATCCTAGGGAATTAAAACTCTTCTTATTTTTTAACCTTGTTTGCTACATAGTTACATTTTTACTGGCCCACAATATTGTGATATTTTATGTATCTGTGCAATGGAGCCTTGAGATGCTTTCCTTCTTTGTATGTGGAACTTAATGTGACAGCCTGAATAATACCTGTCACATGTCTTCCTCATTTATCCAGTTCATGATTCTCTGTTCGACCTCAAACTACTTTTTATTTACTTATGTGTATGTATCTTCCAAATAGAATGTAAGATTTTCAAAAACCAGGAAATGCTTCATTGTCTCATTTTTGTTTTTGAAATCCCAGGACCTATCACGATAAGAAGTGAGAGCGGCATGGAGAAAATTTCTAGGATAAAACCTTTCTTCTACTTAATAGGCATAAATTATTCTCTCAGAAGCAGACTTCCCACATCCTCCACATAGAAAGACACTAATACGGAGCAATATCTCATCAGCAATTTATCATTTTAAGAAGTTTATTGGAGACATTTAATCATTAAGTGAATCGACCACAGTCACACACACAACTAATATGTTTCAGAGACAAGTCTAAACCCAGACTTTCCTGAATCCAAGGCCAACCAGTTCTGTACCATATCATGCTGGACAATTTTGTGCTATTTAATACAAAGCAGACCTGTGATTTCATCAGTGTAAGTAAGGAGATCCTAGTGAGACACTGTCTCTGCAAATTATAATTTAGTCTTAAAGAGCTACTTGAGTCACTGAGAGCTTCAATAATTTACCAAGGGTCATATAAAATTTTCAAGGTGAAACTTGAACCCAGGTCTATGTAATTATGAGGGTGATCCTCTGACACTTTCTCAGTCTGCCCTGAGCACAGTGGTTATTTAACTAATAGTGAGCTAAAGACTGGGGAGAGAATGAAAATAATTGATTGGTTAATATCCTGAAAGTAAAAAGAGGGTATGATTTCAAAAACGTAAGAGGATATGCTAGTGAAAAAAGATAGGACATTTATGCTTCTGAGATGACACCAAAGTAAGAAAAGCATGAAGAGCTATACAGAGATTTTAAGTCACAAAGAATGGTGTGGATTGGCATGCTAAATAGGGGGGAAGGAATTGTCATATGGCATGTTTTCTCTCTAAAGTGGGAGGCAGAGCAACATCTGCTGAGAATAAGAAGTGTGGTGGTTAAATTGAGGATTTAAGGAGTATGCTTTGGAACAGTTACAGTGGGAAATCCAACAGGAAATTAACAAGAAGTGGAAAAAAAGTTTAGTTGAAAAGGAGTGGGTACCCATATGAGGTTAGTTCATGTGAATCTATAGTTCTCTAATTGCTTTAATACAGTGTTTTGCACAATGCCTGGAATATATTAGCTACTTAATAAATGTTTTTTGACTTTATAGTGGTTCAAGTAAGAATGCTGCCATGATTTTCTTTTGATCTAGCTATCCTTTGCAGCTTGAAGAATGAAAGTAAAAAATGCAAATCATGGAGAAGACAAAGAAATTGGAATGATGAGCTTGATTGAAGGTCAGGGGTAAAAGGGATTAGATATTAGCAAAGAATATGCCTTATTGCTTCTCAAAACTCTTTTTAGCCAATGATTCTATGCCCAAATCTTTGAAAACCTTGCCAGAAACGTTTCTTTTGGGTGTTTATGCCCAAGGAATACTATTGCTATTCTTGACTGGCACCGTGGATAAGTATGTTTATGTCCCCCACCAGAACCAAAAAGATTTAAAAGAACCTGAGTATTAGTAAATATATAGGTGTAGGTCCAAAAATGACAGTGGTATGGTGATGTTGCATGAAAATAATGAAAAAAAGCTTTACGTGACAATGAAAAAATTATTATCAAAGTATATCTCCACATCTGACTGAAAAACTTCGTTTTAGTTGCTTGTTTTAACTTCAAGAGACTGATTCTTGTTAGAAACAATATCTGTGGCCTGACAAATTTGTACTTTTTAAAAATTTTGGCTGTCAAGGTCACCATCTCAGAGGTGTTACAAAGATCAAGAAATAAAAATTTCCTTTCTGAGCAAATAAGGTAGACCACAAAGAATAGCAAATAAATCTCCAAAGGCAATTTGCTCATTTCACTCCCTAAAAGTAGCCCTGCATGTACATATCTATGCCAGCAGCACCAATACAAAATGTTGAATGTGATCCAGGTTGCTGTTCTTGTCATTGGAAAGCTTTGGTTCAGGACCAAAGGAGTCTAAGGGGAAAAAAATGATGATGTGAAACTAACAATCAATGGACACTACATTCTTTTTTTCTGAGAACAGTAACAGCAGAAAAGCACTGAAACATCAAATTGATTGCCTAGAAAACAAGCTCAATTAAGAAACGTTAGATTTGGAGACTTTCCTGCAGGCAATGGAGTAGCAGGGTTCTTTTCATGACTGGTGACATCCCTGACAATATTCAATTCTTTTTGAAAAAGTTTTGTTTTGGGAGGGGGATATAAATCCTCTTATTCTTAGAAAAAAATTAAATGCAATGAAATAATTGGATTCGTAACTTATTCCCTAATTGCTTAACGACTTTTTTCATCATATCAACATTTTGCACATTTACAGATTTTATATTCAAATCTTTAGCCACAGGTGATAGGCTACCTATTGACCAAATACCCCTTTCCTTTTGTTGTCAATTACCTCTTGGCAGTTAGGAGACACAGTGAATAGGGCACTTGATCTGAAGTCAGGAAGTCCTGAGTTCCAGTGTAGATTCAGACAGTATTAGCTACCTAACACTAGTCATGTCCCTTAACCTCTTTTAACCTCAGTTTATTCATCTATAAAATGGGGAGAATAATATCTCTCAGAGTTGTGAGGATCAAGTAAGACAATTGTACAGCATTACATAAATATGACCTATGGCTATGGTTACCCTCATTGAACCTCTTAAGGATTAGTTATCATAAGAATATTAATTCTGAGCTAGAATAGACCTTAGAGATTATTTAGTCCCTTTTACAAATGAGGACACTGAGGCTATAGATGTTAAGTGATTCTCCAGGGGTAGTAAGTATCACAGATGGAATCTGAATTAAAATCCTAGTACTCTTTAGCCTATGGTATGTTAGTGGTCTCCTCTTAGAGAGCAGAAGCTGGAATCATTTTATAGACATTTCACTTGCTAGAGAAGAATATCATGTCCGTGAATATCCCTATTGCTTGCCAGAGAGCCTTGAAGGGGAGGATGTGGATGGAGCTCAAGTTGCTCAGTAGTCTCCTTTAGTTGAAACACACTGCAATTCTCGAATTGACTGGATGTTTTAAGACTGAGAACAGAGATCATAGGTCTTTCCATCTATGTTACTTATCACAACATGTAGTATTTTAAAGAAAAAAACATAAATCAGTAGTGAATCCTCTCCAAAATGGGTTTGACAAGTGAAAACAGATTTATAAACAATACAATCATGCCATAAAGCATATCACACTGAGAAGTTACAATATAGTGCAAAGCATGTAACTTTCAAGTCAGACGACTAAGATTCAAGTCTCATTTCCCTCACTTACCAATTGTATGGTCTTCAATAAGTCAATAAACCACCGAACTTCAAATTCTTCATTTGTCGAAAATTGATTACAGTATTTTTTCTTACCTATCTCACAGGAATGCTGTGAGGGAAAAAAAATGAAATATATATAAAAACACTTTGTAAATCATAAAATACTACATAAATATGAGTTATGCATTGCATGGCACCAATTTTTACATACCCATATACCATGGGTAATATTATCTCCCTCATGAATATACTAATATAGAGGAATTCTCTTATCTCAACACATATATATCCTTGATATTAGATTTATGTCCTCCCTTAAAATCCTTCTCCATGAAAAACTGACGTGGCAGAGAGAAACTAGAAAGTTGCCAACCTCTCCCATGTTTCCCTTGGAAACAATTCTAAATCAAGACTCTAGAGAAATTCTGGAGCAATAGAACCCACAAAAAGATGGAGGTAACAATTTTCCAGTTTAAGATAACTTAGAAAGACTTCAGGAAAGATCTGCCTCACTTGGGCAAAAGGGGAGTGCAATGCAGATGGTGTATAAAGCTAAGGTCAAAATGTATTTGACTTTTTGTCAAAATGTCAGAATGACTTAAATGGCTACATGATATAAGTGGTGATATCATAAGCAAACTAGGAGAGCAGGGAATAGTTAAACTGTCAGATCTATGGAGAAGGGGATAATTTATGATCAAACAAGAAATAGAAAACATTATGAAATGCAAAATTCAAGTTTATAAAGGGTTTTGCACATACCAAACCAATGCAACCAAAATTAGAAAGAAAGCACAAAGCTGGGAAATAATTTTCACTGCCAGTATTTCTGATAAAGGCTTCATTTCTGAAATATATTGAAAATTAAGTCAAATTTTATAAGAATACAAGTTATTCCCCAATTGATTAATGGTCAAAGGATATGAATAGGCAGTTTTCAGATAAAGATATTAAAGCTACCTATAGTCATATGAAAAAATGCTCTAAATCACCACTTCTTGGTTGGTATCTCAAAGAGATCATTAAAAAGTGGAAAAGACCTACATATAAGAAAATATTCATAGCAGCTCTTTTTGTGGCAGCTAAGAATTGGAAATTGAGAGGATACCTGTCAATTGGGGTGTGACTGAACAAGTTGTGATATATTAATGTAATGGCATGCTCTTGTGCTATAAGAAATGATGAACAAATGGATTTCAGAAAAACCTGGAAAGAATTACATGAATAGATCCTGAGTGAGGTGAGCAGAACCAAGAAAATACTGTCCACTGTAGCAGTAGTATTGTGGGATGATTACCTATGACTACAACTTCTCAGCAATACATTGATCCAAGGCAATTCCAAAAAGATTCATGTTCTGAAATACCCAGAGAAAGAAATATGGAATCTGAATGCAGATTGAAGCATATTATTTTCACTTTTAATTTTCTTTCTTTTTTTTGTTGTGATCCCTTTTTTTCCTGACTCTTCTTTCACAATATGACTAATGTGGAAATATGTTTAACATGATTGTATATGTAAAACCTACATCAAATTGCTTGCTGTCTTGGGGAGGGAAGGTGGAGGGAGAGGGATGGGTGGAAGAGAGAAAAATGTGGAACTCAAAATTTTACCAAAATGAATGTTGTAAATCATATTTACATGCAATTGGAAAAAAATAAAATACAATTAAGGAAAATAATAAAAATTAATCTTTCTCCAATGCCAGCCTATAGATAACTTTGTGTTTTTGATGGCAAGGTCAGTAGTGTAAAGGTTCTATTGAGGTCTGTCAGGCTGGAGAGGTCTGAATACTGGCCCAGTGGTCAACTACATATTGATTTGATTTTTCAAGGACCTGGACAGCTAAGTTTGTAGAGGTTCACTACCAGTTTGAGAGCAGGGTGATGGGACTTTGGTTATAGGAACCCTATATTCTTCTCATATCTGATAGACTAATCTTGAACTTGCTCCTGTTTGAGATATGAAACTTTAAAGTTAACGCTATACCAGGTTCCTTAATGGATAGAATCAGCATCAGGAAGATTTGAATTCAGTCCTACTTCAGATGCAAGCTATGTGACTCTGAGTGGGTCACAACCTCTTCCATCTTCAACTTTGTCATCTGTAAAAAGAGGAAAGAAGAGTACTTCAAAGAGTTGTGAGAATTAAATGAGATGATATGTGCAAAGATCTTTTTAAACTTTAAAGCATAATAGAAACATTAGGCGTATTTATTATACTACTTAAAAAGGGTTAACTTTTCCCTTTCTCCTAATTATTCATATTTACTGGATTGGTCATTATAAATACAGAAATTGATCATTTACTAATGCACAGAACAATTTTTAAAACGTTGGATTAGCTTTCTGCTTTGTGCAATAATAAATTTAAGAACTTATTCATGTCCCTATTAGTCTCAAATTCCATGAACACTTCTATTATTTATCTTCTTAGTAATAAATTTTACATAGGATGAAGAGATTTTCAACTTGTGTAACAGTAAATAAAAGTGATTTATCAATAGATCATAAATTCAACATGGTAAAATATTCAGTATTTTATTTTAGTGCCTGACAAAAACGGAAATGAATTTTCCCATCAAGTATGTACATGGGATGGCATTAATTCATTGGGAGGTCTGTAAGAAAAAAGATTATGATTTTTGTGGCATCGTGCTTGAAAAGTTAAAGTTGTGAATCAAGCAAAGGTCAATTGAGAGGAGTGTGGTGGAAATGAATAGACTGCAACATATTAACAAGAAGGAATTGCTTAAGAAAAGTCACATAAATGATGTCGCCATAGAGAACGGCTGGAAATGAAGGTGGGTCAGAAATATAGTGGGAGTAAGGGATAGCCAATAGATATGAGTGCTTAATTGGTATCCACCAAGTAAAAGATTGAGATCAAGTTGGGTTGGTTGTTGTCCTTTGTTCTTGAAGAAGACCACAATGACATCACTATGACAAAGTCAAGTTCTGTGTTCTGTGTTCGACTGTGGCTGATCAGATCAGTATGAGCTTGGAATACTCTACCACAAATCAGGTACAAATAGTCCAGGTGAATATATGGGATGAATACTCCCTGGGTTTCCTCTGAGCTGTTTCAATTCTGCTTTACTCATAGAGCATAGCACATTCTCTAATGTAGGCATGCCATGCTAAGTGATCCTGTGCCTGTGTCTCCCATATCACACAATCAACTTCAAAGTTCTTGAGAGAGACCTTGTGAGTGTCCTTGGACTGTTTCTTCTGACCACCATATGATTGCTTGCTCTATGTGAGTTTCCCATAAAATAGTCATTTTAGCAAGCATACACTTTACATTCAAACAATGTGGTCAGCCCATCAGAGTTGTGCTCTCTGAAGCATAGTTTGAATGCTTGGCAAGTTAGTTTGAGTAAGGACTTCAGTGTCTGGTTATCCTTATCCTGCCAGGTTTCAGAATCTTCCTAAGGCAATTCAGTTGGAAGTGATTCAGTGTCCTGGCATGATGCTGGTAGACTGTTGAGGTTTCACAAGCATACAACAAGATCAGCAACAAAAGCTCTGTAGACCTTCAGTTTATAGTCAAATACTGCTTCTCTCCCATATTTTCCATCAGTCTCCCAAACACTGAGTTAGCCCTGGCAATCAAGTTAGGAAGACACTCCATGGAGGATCATGTAAGCACAAGAATTATAGGCAAAATGGTTGGGAAAGTGTGAATGGATTGTGACCTGTACTTTTGCAGAGACTGCCCATATTGGTGAGATCATAGAGACATACATAAAGAACAACATTCCTTTAAGATTATTGGAACTGTTTACTGAAGGACATTTTTGCATAAAAGAAAAAGTTCATAGTGTTGATCAAATGATATGGGATACTGCAACTCTTGTGGATGACCGTTTTGATGCCTAATTTGAGTAGAAAAATACTGTTTGAACATACATTGATAATGTGTGCATAAAAATAGCTTTCATGTAGGATTTCAACAATTATGGAGAAAAAATTACCTGTAATGTCAATGTAAGGATTGGTTCTCTTTGTAATGAGGTAGCTTGATGTCTTCTTTATTAGTGAAGAGTTTAATGTTATAAACAGGTAAAGAAAGATTCTTTATTCATTAAAAATTAAAGAAATGTGCATTCAAAGAAACAATTTCAAGGTCACTAAAGAAATGTCTCTGTTGAAGACCTTATAGTTACAATGCTTCATAGTATATCAGTGAATTTGCATATCTAAGCTTTATAGATAAAGAAGGTAAAACAAAGAAAAATTAAATCTCTTGAAGAGAACTTATAGGAATTAGAAAAAACTTCCACTGGTGAGATTCTAGAAAGGCAGGCTAGTGTAGTGGCTAATGCCCTGAACTCATGTTCAGAATGTGAATCATTCACATTCTGTTTCAGACTTTCCTTCAAAAAATGGCTCTGGACAAATTTTCTAACCTCTCTGTATCTCAATTTCTTTCCCCATGGAAAGATGAGGGATTCTATTTGATGACCAATAAGTTTCTTTCTAACATTATTGTCACGGGAACTTCAGTATACAGTTGGGACATTGTACATTAAACACTGGTGTGAGGGTTTTAAGCATGTAGTCTGATTGATATCATATACAGTCGAAGTGAATTAATAATTTCTGAACAATTAGTATCAAATAAAGGAAAGAATATTTAGGGCTTAGAGTTAGAGAATCTTGGAAGAAATGCCACCTCTGCTACTTACTAGCTGGGTACCATCAAGTAAATCATTTCTATTTGCATCTCAGTTTCATCATCTGTTAAATGGGTAGGGGGAGAAAATTATTAGTACACCTTTAAGCTCCCTTTGAACTCTAAACCTGAGTCTAAAAACACATATATGAAAACAACAACCTCCAGGCAACGTTGCCTTATAGCCAAAGTGCTAGGATGTAGTTAGTTAGTCAAAAGACATTTATGATGTGCCTACTTGTTCCAGGAGCTTTGCTAACAACTGGGGGTATAAAGACAAAGGGAAAGTTCTTTCCCTTCAGGAGTTTACCATTTAATTGGGGATGCTAATATACAAAAGGAAGCTAAAAACCAAGGGTGTTGAGGGTAGAGGAAGGATACTGGCTGAGGGTGGGGCATGATGAGAAGGAAGTAGAGCGTAGGGTGTGGGAAATGAAGAAGTGGTTGGCCTAGAGCTTTCCTTAAATAGAGATTCTGGGAGGAGCTTCCAATTCTCCATTCAGCAAATGGAGGGAGGAAAGAGTCAATGGCGAGAGGGTTCTGAGGAGGTATGAGTTCCAGAGTTGATGTGACCTTACAGGGTAAAGTTCCAGGGATGGAAAAGTCCAGAAGGATGAGGAAAAGAGAATGGAGAAAAAGTCAAGTAATTTTTGATTTAGATCCTTCTTCTGACATACACTTGATGGAGAGTATGACACTTAGCATCTTAGCACACACCCCCTCCCCACTTGTTCACTCTAATGTAATTAAGTTAGGTATAAGATTTCAGTCTGCATCAGTGGAAAGAATATTCAAACTGGGACTTCACCACACTTAATGAAATTATGGATCTGGGCAAAAGAAAATTAATATGAAAATTATGTTGAACACAATTTAATCTTTCTATAATGACCCAGAAAGTACCTCAGCACCTAGCAAAGTACTTAGAACAGAGAGGGAGCTTAATAAATGCTTGTTGATTGATTAAAAGCCCTTGGATTTTGCAGTGCTTCAGGGAACACTAAAAACATTAATTATCATTAGACTTGGGATGTGCTGAATGCTAGCTAACATCAATTTCCAGGTGGTAGCCAGACAGAAGAATTATTACAGGATCTCCAAGGCCAAAATGATAGTTTTGGCCTATTCTGTCGCTGCTTTTGAACTGAACCTAGGAATGCTATATTTTCCTCATATCTTGATTAATTCTTATTCATATCTTGGTTACTTTTGCAGTAACCAAGAGTAGCAAAATCTCTTAAAGAAGCACTTAGAGTCTGTTTTTCCTGATTCTAGTTAAACTATTTCATGAACTTTTCAAATGCTTGTTTCTCAGAGTCTAAACTTCATTTCTCATGGTCTGCTTTGCTGTTATTTGTACTACATATTTTAAAATCCATTAAATCCATTATCTTTCTCTTTAAAAATGAATAAAGCTTTCTTAATAAGCAAAGGGTATTTCCAGATTTTAACTACTCTAGATATTGAATCCAGATAACCTTGCTGATCTTTGCCTAGTGAATGCAATTCCAACAGAAGTCCTTATTAGATGGAATTGTTACTGCATCAACATGGAATATGATTTTATTTTCAATGCTGCCATCAAAAACAGAAATGCTTAGTATAAAGGTTCAAGAAAATGAGATTTTCTTAATTGTTCCTTTTTTTATTGATAACAATCACTTCAATAAATTTCAAGAATAAGAGATTTCATTTCTGTTATATATATGTATGTATGTATAGTTTAAGATGTATATACTTATACATATATACACAGTTTAGGAAGGTAACAAAACACCTCTAGATATCTTCCATTCTGTGCTAAAAAATTTAATAAATTTCTAGGGTCAAAACATAATGGCCCAATATATAGTTGATACCTTCCCTGCCCCAGGCCACCAAAGGAAAATAGTAATTGAGTACCTAACTGCCTTTAATGAATTCAAGCTATCTAGTGAAAATATAGTAAATTCAGTGATACTGAAAGAACTGTGGGGTATGATCTCTGAACTTCTGTCAGTAAAATATAGAGACATAGGGAAAGGAAAATCTTATCACCTTTTCCCCCACAATATCTCGTGACTTCTTCCCTTTTTTTCCTACTCACAAAACTACCACAGTTTAAGTCCTCATTATATTTCTGTTCTACTATCACAATAGCTTCTTGACTGGTTTTTCAGTTTCCAGGGTCTCCCCTCTCAATCCTATAACTGTCAAGTTGTTATCCCTGAAACACGAATCGGTACACAACTTGAAAATCCTCTCTGGTTTCCTTTTAATCCTCAATGTGGTGGCATGTGAAACTTTCAATGCTGTGGATCAATCTGACATTTTTAGTCCCATGCATACATCCCTGACATCCCATCGCTGACTTCAGTGCCTTTTAGCCAGGTTGTTCTCAGATCTATTCCCTCCTACCTCTGACAGTTGGTAACACCTAGCTTGGCTGCAATGCACAGTTCAGGTGCAAATCTTCTAAAGAAAGTCTTTGTTCATTTTCTCTGTCTTCCCCATTATTAGTATTTTCTTCCTCTTGAATTTCTTTTGCCCAACTTTTTATTTGATTTTCTATGTGCCAAGTGAATCCTCCCATTAGAGTATACATCCCTTCAGGATTCTTTCACTTTGTCTTGGTATCCCCAGGGTTGAGCATCAGTGCTTTGCCAATATGAAATGCTTAATAAGTATTTGTTTAACTTGCTAAGGTTCAAAAAAAGGGTGGATAGGAAAAGGCTGCAGGGAAGACAGTGGAGGTGGAGTGGGGAATGGAAGACTCTTAAGAACAAGTTCTGAAATTACAAAAACACACACAAAAAAACAACAACCCATATTCTGATGAGAGAGACGTGAAAGAAAAAAACCTTGATCTGAATTCTTCCTCAGTTACTTCCTAAGCTGTGTGAGCCTGTACAACTTTCTCAACCTTAGCTTACTTGTCTATAAAATAGCGCCAATACTTAAACCTCCCTCATGGGACTGTTGTATCAAATGTAAAAGAGAATTTGTTAAAATATTCTGCAAAACTCAAAGTACTATATAAAGTCAGATATTTTAAAATATTAATAGTAAAAATAAGGCAGCCAGTTATAATTTTACAGAATTCTAATTTTTGATCAGGTTCTTCAATTTTGTACAAATTATGTCTGTTATTTTCAGGTACTGATCTTATTTTTTCCCATCATCATTACACATAAGACTAATTCCTCTGCCAGTTTACAGCATTTCAAGTATCTGAAGACAAATATTCTTCTTTTATCCTAATTCTATCTTTTCTTTAAACTACTTCTTTCAGTGTTCCAATGATCTCAGTTTGAGTCCTCAAATCGTCTTTGCCATCCTCAGTACAAGTTGAAATTTGTCAATAATTGTCTTAAACTATGGTGTCCTGAACAATACATCAGATATAGTTTACCCAGAATTAAACGTAATGGGACTTAAATACATACTCTTTGTTCTGGATACTAGAATTCTATTAACTTAGTCCTAATTTATATTGATTATTTTGACTTCCATTTCACATATTTCACTCCTGTCGAGTGAAATCACTAAAATTCTAAAATTTTGCTGATGTCTAGACCAATTCTTAATTTAAAAAAACTTAAAGTGTATTTGTGCATCTGGGAAATATTTCCATTGAAAGATGTACTATCCCAAAGGCAGGGACTTCAAAGAGTTTATAACCATTATTCCCAACACTTTTCTTCCCTTTCCACACATTGCTTCTCCAAATGAGACAGCAATCCTCCAAATCCACCACTAAGAAATTCAAATTGATGCAGCAATAAAAAAGAAAAAAACTCAAACCAATGTTTTATCAGGTTTAACAGCAACCAGCCAAGCAACTATTAGAGAAAAAACACTCTCATGAACAAAATTCAGTCTCCACATGGATAATCCTTGACAGTGCCAGTGTAGCCAGCTTGCTAATTCAAGTTATTAACAAACAATACCTTTAAGTAGAGAAAATAAAACAAGTACCTTACAGGAAAGTAGAAATCCCTTTCTTACTCTGCTCCATATTATTTATAGCTACTTTGGTTCATTAAAAAGAAAAAAAACTGCCTTTCTTTGGACTTGATTCAGCCTTGTATATTTTAGTTTCAGAACTCTAGGCAAATCCCTTTATCTGATCTTTTCTGTCAATTGTGCATTTCATGAAAGAAGTCCTTCCATCTATTTCTTCAACAATTAGTTATGGAACAAGGGGCAATCCATTTTCTCCTCTGTAACTTTTCTTGTATTTATGCAAATGATCATTCATTGTCCTTTACTGTTGAAGGCTGAAGGCTTTATATTATTTCAACCACTCATATTTCCACCATAGTTTTTATTTTCCCACTTCAATAATTCTGTGATAAAAACAACTTTCTTGTCAGTTATTATTTTGTAAAACTTTTCATTTAAATAGTCCTTTCCCTTTCCTATAGTTATGAGAGCACTTAAAACACTGGGGAAAATGTAATTTGCTCCCTTTCAAATATATATCTATATTTATATATAGTTATTATTTTTTTATCCAACTTCTCTTTTCAATCTTTTGCAGTTTTTATACTGCTCTAATCAAGATATAAATAAATTATCATTTCATCTATTTTTTTCTCTAGCCTAAGTAACTCACCCAGATTTAAAGATTTTCAATTAATTGAGTATTGTTGTTTGTTTTTCCACCCTCTCCAGTTTACCTATGTTCATGCTATATAGTAGTAGGAGCTTTCAAGATTTGTAGACAAAGAATCTGGATTCTAATCTTGACTCATTTTCAGCAACTCAATTAATTTCTTTAGTCTTGGTTTCTTTACCTATAAAGTAAAGGGAGCAGCCTAGATGAAAATTCAGGTCCTTTCTAACTTGATGTTTAGGATTCTATGATACATTCAAGTGTTTTGTACTGCTATTTGTGAGGACAGAACCGGTTTCATGATGGATTTCCTTATTGCTCCAAAATAATGAGATGCAAAGAGATTAATGAAATGTACTCACCCATCCTGGGTTACTACTTATACTTTGCAATCAGATTACTCAACTTAGTGCATCTAGGAAGGAAGGTAAAACAAGCATTTCTTATGCATCTATTATGTTCCAAACACTGTGGTAATCACTTTATAAATATCTCATTTAATTGTCACAACTATTCTGGGATTATCATGACTCGTTCACCACCTCTGTTTATTCTAGCCCCTGTGGCTCACCTAATGTAGATTAAGTATGAATTATCTTTCTTGGCAACTATAGTACAGTGTAGATTCCTAGTGACCTTGTAGTTCACTAAGACTCTCAGACTGTTTCCCCATAAAGTTCTATCTAGCTATACCTTCAATATTTTTTCATTTGTGAAAGTGATTATGTCAGTACAGATATTGGATATAATATTTAGACTTACTGAATTTCATTTTATTAGCAGTATGGAGTTATGAAGAACATTGGAATTTCCTCTAACTTGAAGAATTTAGTGATCTACTGTAAATTATTTCAGAGTATCGTATTTAAATAGTTTTCTTCTACATCTTTTAATCAGAAAAGGTTACCTTGTGTGAACTTTATAAACCCCTCCCTAATAATAGTCAAATCATGATGACACTATTTGTCATTACTACGTGTCGTTACTATGGAATTCTGTTTTAATGGCAACAATGTTGCCAAAATAAACATTTGTGAAAATATCTTACGACTATAAAACCACTTAAGTTCCATGGAGTGGTAGAGTTGATAGAGCAATGAACTGGAATCAGAAAGAATTCAAATCCTGCCTCCAGCACTTAATATGTGCCATGCATTATGCTAAGTTTTGGGAACATAAAATTATTCAAAGATGCTCTCTGCCCTCATGGAGCTAACAATATAATGAGTGAGGCAACAAGCTAATAAATATGTATACAAATGAGATCTATACATGAAAAACAGGAAATAATTAAAGGAGGGAATGCACTAGAGTGAAGTGGTATTCGGAATCCATCTCTAGCCAGACTACTCTGGTTTTCTTCTTTATAAGCTGGGTAACTCAAAACTATAATGGAAAGGTGGAAGAGCACAGGCTTGATGCTTTAGGGTCAGAATTCTCCTAGATTGGATTCTGTTTACATTCTAGATGGAAGTAAAGTCTCCTCCTTGGTCTGGCTAGAGATGGATTTCTTTGTCAGATTGCTGGAGAGAGCTGAGACCCATGATCAAGCCAAGTTCTCAGCAGAAGGGGCCAAAAATTCTCAGACCACTTCCTCATTTAAGTCTTCCTTCCTCATTTAAATGTCCATCCGGCCAGGTTGATTTCTCCCTTTAGCTACATTCCCTTAAAAAGAAATATTTAAGGCATTCAGTGTCTCTGCTAGGTGTCTTTGGTTACCAAGAAGAAACCATGGGTCATCAATTTATTATCAGGTAGCATAATTAACAAATAGATTATTAATTACCCAGAAACTGTCTCTCGGGGTTTTCATTCATCTCAGAAATATGGAGTCATTGAATAGGAAGAGTTTATAAGCCAGGGTCTCCAGGAAGATACTGGTGCACTAGACATCTTTTATTGTAGATGAAGTGTTGATTTTTATTCCTGCCTGGTCTACACAGGAAGTATTTCAAAGGAACTCTGAATGCTATTTTTTTTAGAAGTTAAGAATGGATAAGGGATGGGTTGAAAAGAAGTAAGAAAATGGGTTCTCTTTTGGATGTATCTATAGAATCTGTTGGGATGAAATGAGAAATAAGTTTTAAGATCCTTGAGGGCAGGGATATTTTTCATCCTTTTGTCTTTATACGCTTAGCCCTTAATACCACGTTTTAAAATAAAATACTCAATAAATTCTTATTAGATTAGACTGGATTAAAGTTAGTTAATTTTAGACAATAATAAACTTATATCACATAAGAGGAGATATGGGAGACTTGAAGAGTCCTAAAATATGGGCATTAGGAATGAAGTACTGAGGTTGTAAATTTCTGTTGAAGTGAAAAAAAGTCAGACTAAAAACCATAAAATTCAACTATATTTCCAAGATCTTGTTTTCATAAGACCTACATCTTCTATATTTGCCTAGACTGGCTCTCTTTTACACTATTTACCTTGCCTAAGGAAAATGAACAATTATAGACTAATTCTCATGTACATCATAAATAATGTTAGGATAAAGAATTTTAAAAGTTAGGATTTCCTCAGAACTTTGGGAGTGGAGAATGGGTGATGCAAAATGAAAAATAAAAAAGAAATAGATTTGGAGAAGTTTAGGAATGCAAGTACTACTAGGTATTAATCACCCTGTGTGACCAATATATGTTGAGCTAGATTAATTTAGCATGGTTACAGTTCATAAGGACTACCTGAGACCATTAAGGGCAATTAAGTTTGCTTACCAAATCAAAGACAACTTTACATTTGGTCCATAGGTTACTCTGCATCCTAATCCTGTATGGATTGTGGGAGCAGGAATCTACAAATTGAAACATAGGTTTAAAGGCTAATAGAAATCAAGGAAGGCTTCATGGACGAAATTAATTTTTTTGGATTTCTCCTTTAAGGAAGCGAAGGAGTTCAATAGGACAATCTGATGTGAGATTCTCATTTTCTAATTTCTCTTCTTCCTTTGACTAGCACTCTTTCTAAGAATTAAAGAAGAGAAAAATACAACACTGGGAAGCAATTGATAGAATAAAGAATCTTCAACTCCTTAGCATTATTTTCTCCTTCCTACAATCATTTTACTTTCTTCTTAACTCATTAGATTGTTAGCCTCTCCAAACAAGGTCTGCTTTTACCTCTCTTTTTTATCCCTAGTAGTTAGCATAGTTATTTTCATCTAGTAGGCACTTAGGGGAAGTACTGGGATGGGAGTCAAAAAATCTGAGTTCAAACCTCTCCTCAGACACTTTAGCTGTGTGACCCTGGTAAAGTCACTTAATCCTCTTTACCTCAGTTTCCACATCTATAAAATGGGCTGGAAAAGGAAATGGCAAAGCATTTTTGCCAAGAAATCATAAAGGGGTCTCTAATAGTTGGACACAACTGAGACAACGGAACAATAGGTGCTTAATATATGTTTGTTGGCTGACTGATTCCCTGACTTACTCTTTTCTTCTTGGTTTGTCCAATCAGTATCACAACATCGACCTCATTCTAAATCCCTCCCTTCCACCTTTCCATTAATTTTAAAAATACAGATGCAACAATTTGGGCAAATGCACTGTAGCACACAAGTCTAAAAGGATGTGATTTATCTGATGGAAGTACAACTGTTTCAGAGTACCCTACCATCTTTTATCGTAGGTGAAGTGTTGATTTTTATTCCTCCCTGGTCTACACAGGAAGTATTTCAAAGGAACTCTGAATGCTGTTTTTTTTTTTATTCTGTTCAATGACAGGGAGCAGGGAGACTTCCATGCTCATACACTTGTTTATTTATTTCACTCACTAAGTCCCATACTACCAGGTATGAACCACATTTAAACCCTCAAGGCTCAATTGTGCTGTGCGTTTAGAACCCCAAGATATTAAAAATATTTCTAAAGTCAGCCACACAATTTTTCTTCTCTCCAAAGATATGAGTTTCCCATGATGTCCCACTGACAAGTCAGTATCACGGAGCCAAGCTGTCACTAGAATAAGCTTCCAGTGTGTAGTTCTAATTTGCTTGAGCAGACAGGGAAAAAATCCATAGTAGAAATTCCCTGCTGAGACTTACAGCTCTTATTTCATATCTCTGGGCATATCTAGATATTGGTTTGCAGTCATGTCAGAAATGTGTGCCAGACATTAACAATAACTGCAAAGCATTTATTTATACTTTGCACCAAAGGATGTGGTGGCTAGAAAGCCAGTATCAAAGCCAGAAAGATCTCCATTCAAGCTCCACTTCTAACACATGTACTGGCTATTATGACCCCAGAAAGTCCACTTAACCTCTTGATAATTCTTTTTGTTCCTCCAAATGTAATTATTTGTTTTCAATTTTCAACAATCAATTCCATAACTTTTAAATTTTCTCTCCTCCTTTCATGCTTCCTCCCCAAGACAGCATGCAATCTTATATGTGTTCTACTCATACATTCTTATTAAACACATTTTCACATTAGTCATGTTGGGTAGAAGAATTAAAATGAATGAGACAGAGGGCTTACTTATGGGAAGAAGGTTTGTGTGCCAGATGAGAGACTCTGGGAAGCTGTTTAGCAGATGTTTGTGTCTCCCACTCTGGTAACTATGGTCAGACAATTGGACCTGTCTATGGAATTGTGATGTATGAATTGAGTATGGTTAGACAGAGGAAGGCATGTCTGTTGATCTTTGATTTCTCTGTATTTTCTCCAAAGTTCTGACTTTTTCCCCTGAACTAATTGAATGATACTTGTGCTTGATTACAGTGATTGTCAATTGGGAATAGAACCAAGATGGCACAGGAGCAGGACAGACTTGCTCTATCTCTCTCCCCATGACCTATAAAATACCTGTAAAAAAATAAACAAATTCTAGAGCACCAGAAACCATAAAATAACAGAGTGAAACATATTTCCAGCCCAAGACAGCCTGGAAGGCCAAAAGGAAGGGTCTATCACACCGAACTGGGAGCAGAACACAGTCCAGCCTGGGTCATTTAGCACTGACAGAACTAGAGCAGACTTCAGGGCAAGGAATCATGGATAGCAGCTGAGATTCTCAGATTTCTCAGCCCCCAAATGCCAAAGACAGCTTCAGAGGTCAATAAGAAAACTCTTATCTGGGTGAGAGGGGACCTCCATCCAGTCCTAGCCCTGACCCCAGAGCAGTGGTTTTCACTGTAGCAGCAGCATCCACTTTTGTAGCCCTTAGCCTAGACTCCCTGAGAGAACAGAGCAGCTGATGTGGGTGTCAGTTCAGAGTGGCAGTCCTAGTGTGAGGAAGAGGGCTGGCATGGCAGATATGGTGGTGACTATGAAGAGGGAACACTACTTGCAGTTCCAGGGCAGAAAAGAGTGTTTGTGGTTGCTCTGAGATCACAGTGTAGACCAGGAGGGGAGTAACCTTCTCTCCCTTGATTGTACCATCTTGGAGGAACTGAGAATTTACAGATCCCTAGAGAAATCTCAGAGAACAGCTGCACAAAACCTCTGAAGCCTAGGGCGGCATACAATCAGCTTGACAAAGGACTCAAAAGTCAAGTAACTGACTGGAAAAATACCCCAAAAGGGGGAAAAATAAGACTATAGAAGGTTACTTTCTGGGTGAAAAGGTATTTTCTTTCATTCTTTTAGAAGAGGAAGAACAAAGCATGCCATCGGGGAAGACATAAATGACAAGGCTTCTACATGTAAAGCCTCCAAAAAAAATGCTATGGTCTCATGCCACAGAAGAACTCAAAAAGAATTATGAAAATCAAGTAAGAAAGGTGGAGGAAAAATTGGGAAGACAAATGACAGTGATGCAAAAAAATCATGAAAAGAAAGTTAACAGCTTGCTAAAGGAGACTCAAAGAAATGGTGAAGAAAATAGCACCTTTTAAAATACACTAACTCAAATAGCAAAAGAGGTTCAAAAAGCCAATGAGGAGAAGAATGCCTTAAAAAGCAGAGTTGGCCAAATGTCAAAGGAGATTTAAAAGCTCACTAAAGAAAATAGTTCTTTAAAAATTAGAATGGAGTAGATGGAAGCTAATGACTTTATGAGAAACCAAGCAATTACAAAACAAAACCAAAAGAATGTAAAATAGAGTACAATGTGAAATATCTCATTGGAAAGACAACTGACCTGTAAAATAAATCAAGGAGAGATAATTCAAAAATTATTTATCTACCTGAAAATCAATATCACAAAAAGAGCCTAGACATCGTCTTCCAAGAAATCGAATTGCTTGTTTTCTCAGTGGGAATGGGTGGAGAGGGAGGGAGAGGATATGGAACTCAGAGCTTTAATAATGAATGTTAAAAATTATTTTAGCATGCAAATGGAAATTAATATACACAGGTAGTGGAGTATAGAAATCTACTTTGCTCTACAGGAAAATAGAGGGGAAGGGTGAGTGGTGGAAGGGAGGTCAGATTGGAAGAAGGGATGGGGTACGTGCTGTTCTGGGATGTGGGGTGAGGACAGATGGAGAGAAAATTTTGAATTCAAATTCTTGTGAAAGTGAATGTGGAGAACTGAAAAATAAATTATAATTTTTTAAAAAAGTAATTGTTAACCCCTCAAAAAAAAATCATGAGTAGAACAAAAGAAAAGCAAAAATAACAAAAGAGAAAGTAGTCTACTTCATTCTGTTTTCTGAGCCCATATTTCTTTCTCTGGATGTGGATGGCATTTTGCATCATAAATCTTTTGAAACTGGTCCTTGCATTGCTGTGAAGGACTAAGTCTATCAAAAACATTCTTAGCTTATTGTGAGTGTTATTGTGCAAGACCTTCTCCTGGTTCTGCTCACTTCACTCAGCATCACTTCATATAAGTTTATTCAGGTGTTTCTGAAGTCTGCTTGCTCACCATTTCATATAGCATGATAGTATTCCATTATATTCATATATTCACAACTTGCTCAGCCATTCCCCAATTGGCAGGCATTCTCTTGGTTTCCAGTTCTTGTCCATAATGAAAAGAGCTGCTATAAATATTTTTGTACATGTGAGTCCTTTTCCCATTTTTATGATTTTTTGGGGGGATACAACCCTGGAAGAAGTATTGCTGGGTCAAAGAATGTGCATATTTTTATGGCCTTTTGGGCATAGCTCCAAGTGGTTCTCCAGAACTGCTGGATCAGTTCACAGCTCTACCAACAATGAATCAGTATTCCAATTTTCCCACATCTTGTCCACTATTTATCATTTTCTTGCTTCGTAATGTTAGTCAATCTGATAGGTGTCATGCTTTACCTCAAAAATGATTGATTGTCACAGATATTGCTTAGAAATTCTCTTCTAGCTTTCTGTTTCCTCCCAATCATGTTTGAATTGGCTTTATTTTTGCAAAAAACTTTTCACTTAAAGTAAACAAAATTATCCATTTTGAATTTCATAATGTTCTCTATCTCTTATTTGGTCATAAATTTTTCCATTTTCCATAAATTCGTGAAATAAATTATTCCTTGATCCCATAATGTGTTTATACTCTCAGCTTTTTTACCTAGATCATGTATGCATTTGGACTTTATTCTGCTATACAGTGTCAAGCATTGGTCTGTGTCCAGCTTCTGCCACAGTATTTTCCTGTTTTCCCAGCAATTTTGTCAATGAGTTCTTATCCAAGGAACCAGGGCCATTGGGGTTATCAAACCATAGACTGTTATAGTCATTCACTATTGTGTCATGTGAACTCAAGCTATTTCATTGATCTTTCCCTCTATTTTTTAGCCAGTACCCAGCACTTTTGATGATTGCTGCTTTACAATACAGTTTAAGATCTCATATGGCTAAGCCACCTACTCTAGCATTTCTTTTCATTAATTCCCTTGATATTCTGGACATTTTGTTCTTCCAGATGAATTTTGATATTATTTTTTTCTATATCTATAAATCATGTTTTTTTGGTAGTTTGATGTTACATTGAATGAGTAAATTAATTTAGGTAGAATTGTCATTTTTATTATATTAACTTGGTCTACCAAACAGCAACTAATCTTTTTCCAATTATTTAGTTCTATCTTTGTTTGTGCAAAAAGTATTTTGTAATTGTGTTCATGTAGTTCCTGGGTTTGTTTTGACAGATTGACTCCCAAATGTGCTATAGTCTCTACAGTAACTTTAAATGGGATTTCTCTTTCTATCTCTTGCTGTTGGGTTTTTCAGTAACATATAGAAATGCAGATGATTTGTTTGTGTTTATTTTGTATCCTGCAACTTTGCTAAAGTTATTTATTATTTCAAGTAGCTTTTTCTTGAATCTCTAGGATTCTCTAAGTATTTCATCTTATCATCCCACAGTGAGCAATAACTTAGTTTCTTCTTTATTATTCTAATTCCATTAATTTTTTCTTCTCTTATTGCTAAAGCTGATATTCCTGGTACTGTATTAAAAAACAGATAATAGACATCCTTGTTTCACCCCTGATCTTATTGGAAATACATCTAGCTTATTCCCATTACATATAACGCTTGCTGAAGGTTTTAGGTAGATACTACTTATTTTAATGAAGGCTCCATTTATTTCTATCCTCTCCAGTGTTTTCAAAAGGAATGGGTATTGTATTTTGTCAAACTGTTTCTGCATCTATTGAGATAATTATATGGTTAGTGTTAGTTTTGTGGTTAATATGTTCAATAATATTAATAGTTTTCCTAATATTGAACCATCCCAAATTCCTGGTATAAATCCTACCTGATCACAGTAAATTATTCTGATGATCAGTTGCCATAATCTTTTTTTCTAACACCTTACTTAAAATTTTTACTCCTATATTCATTTGAAAAATTCATCTATAATTTTCTTTCTCTGTATTGACTCTTCCCAGTTTTGATATCAGCAGCATATTTGTGTCATAAATAGAATTTTATAAGACTCCATCTTCATCAATTTTCCCAGATAGTTTATATAGTATTGGAACTAACTATTCTTTAAATGTTTGATAGAATTCTCTAAAAAATCTGTTTTTTAGATTTTTTCTAAAAAATAAGGAGTTCATTGATGGCCTATCCAATTTCTTTTCCTGAGATGAAGTTATTTAACTATTTTATTTCCTCTTCTGTTAATCTGGACAATTTTTATTTTTGTAAGTATTAATCCATTTCACTAAGATTGTCAAATTTATGGACATACAGTTAACCAAAATAATTTCTAATTATTGTTTTAATTTTCCCTTCATTGAAGGTGAATTCACCTTTTTCATTTTGATTCTGGTAATTTGGTTTTCTTCTCTCTCTCTTTTTTTTTAAATCAGATGGTCCAAAGTTTTATTTATTTATTTTTTTCTAAAACTTGCTCTTAGTTTTATTTATTAGTTCAATAGTTTTCTTAATTTCAATTTGTTAATCTCTCCTTTGGTTTTCAGTATTTCTAATTTCGCATTTCAATTGTATCTTTTCTTTCTCTATGTTATTCACATAAGCATTCAGAAATAGAAAACTTTCCCTAAGAACTGCTTTTGCTGTATCCCACACATTTTGGTAAGTTGTCTCATTATTACCATTCTCTTGAAAGGAGTTATTGATTGTTTCTATGATTTGCTGTTTGACCCATTCATTCTTTATGATTAGTTTAATTAGCTTCCAATTAATTTTTGATCTTTCCATGGCACTTTATTACATGTAATTTTTATTGCATCATGATCTGAAAAAGGAGGTTTTTATGCCCTAGTATGCTATCAATTTTTTTGTGTATGTGCCATGTGTCACTGAGAAAAAGGCATATCTTTTCTATCCCCATTCAGTTTTCTCCAGAAAACTCCAGTTCTCTCTCTTTAATCTATCTTTTCCAGAATTCTGTTCCCTTCCTTATCTTCCTTCTTATTTATTTTCAGGTTAGATTTATCAAGTTTATAGATGGGGAAATTGAGATCCTCCACTAGTATAGTCTATTTCTTCCTGTAACTCCCTTAACTTCTCCTTCAAGTATCTGCATACTATACCACTTGGTGCATATATGTTTAATAATGATATTATTTCATTGTCTATGGTGCCTTTTAGCAGGATATAGTTTCCTTCCTTATCTCTTTTGATTAGATCTATTTTTGTTTTTGCTTTGTCTGAAATTAGAATTGCTACCCCTGCTTTTTATACTTCAGCTGAAGCAGAGTGTATTCTGCTCCAGCCTTTTGCTTTTACCTTGTGTGTATCCCCATTTCAAATGTGTTTCTTGTTAAATTATATATATATATATATATATGTATATATGTATATATGTATGTATATATATACATACATATATACACACACATATATGCATGTGTGTATGTATACACACACCTATCTATCTATCTATATTCCTTTTGAATGTTGTAATAAATATATACTTCTCAAGATTACCAAGTATCACCTTCCCATATAGGGAGGCAAATGGTTTGCCCATATTGAATAACAAGTTTATTTTTTTTCTTTTTTCCACCTGTTTACCTTTTTACACCTCTCTTGAGTTTTATATTTGAAGATCAAATTTCCATTGAACTCTGGTATTTTCAACAGGAATGTCTGGAAATCCCTTATTTCATTGAATGTCCCTCTCCTTGCATGAAACATTATGTTCAATTTTGCTGGTTGCTTGTATAAACTCCTTTGCTTTTTGTAGTATCATAAGCCAATCCCTAATCTTTTAATGTAGAAGTTGCAAGGTTCTGTGTGATCCTGACTGTAGTTCATTGATATTTGAATTGTTTCTTTCTAGATGCTTGCAGTATTTTCTCCTTGAACTGATTATTTTGGAATTTGGCAACTATATTCTTGGCATTTTCCATTTGGGATCTCTTTCAGGTGGTCATTGGTGGATTATTTTGATGACTACTTTGCCCTCTGTATCTAGAATGCCTGGGCAGTTTTTCTGAATAATTTCTTGGAAAATACTGTTCTAGGCTTTTTGTTTCATCATGGCTTTTCAGTAGACCAATAATTCTTAGATTTTCTCTCCTAGATCTCTTTTCCAGGTCAGTTGTTTTTCCAATGAGATAGTTTATATTTCCTTCTATTTTTTTCATTCTTTTACGTTTTGTTGGCTTGATTCTGGATGAATCACAGAATCATTAGTTTCTACTTGCCCAACTTTTATTTTTAACAAATTGTTTTCTCCAGTTAGCTTTTGTACCTCCAATTTTAAGGAGTTATTTTCTCCAGTTAGGTTTTGAATCTCCTTATGCATTTGGCCAATTTTACTTTTTAAGGAGCTGATTGTATTTTTAAAATCATCAGTCATTTTTTCTTCTACATCTTTTATTTGGGTTTTAAAATCCTTCTTGAGATCTTCTAAGAGTGCTCTTTGGACTTGAGACCAATTCATATTCCCTTTTGAGATTTAAGGTGAAGGTACAATGTCAATGCTGTCCTCTTCTGAATCCGTGTTTATTTTGTTCTTCCCTGTCCCCATAATGAGATTCTGTGGTCTTTGCTTTTCTAATTTGCTTCCTACCCATGGTGATTGCCTTTTTGCTGTCTTTCAAAGTGAATCTCAGCTTCTTGGGCACAGGGGACTTTGCCCTATGTTTACTATGCTGGGAGCTAGGGTTTTGCGTTCTGTGGCCTCTGGTTCTTTCAGCTAGAAGTTACATAATGCTTCAGTTTACCTGGTGCTAAGTTGGCTGGCCTGTGACAAGGTCAAGGCCAGATGAAGCCTTTTTCCTTGGGGTTACACTGAAGCTCAAGGAGTGAGATATGGGGGAGGGGTGGTCTGGCTGCTGGAGGTCTCTTCCTCCCCAGGGGCTAGGCTAGAGCACTGGCAGACTTAGCAACTGGTGAACCGCCATCTGTGCTGATGTCTGCCCAATTCCCCTGGCTGTGCTAAGGCACCTGGGGTCCTGGTGCTGGTGCTTACCAACCCCATCCCCTTTGTGCTCAGGATCTCCTGCTGATCCTCTCAGGTGGGTGCTTCCAGTCCTGCACTTGTCCTATTCAGCCATAAAAGAAGAACCCTTTCTGGTAGTCTCCCTAGCTAAAAGACTATTTACCCCTTCTATTCTAGGATTTTTCTGGGACAATATTCTCTAGATTTTTCAAGTTTAACAAGGGATGGTGAGAGCGCTTACAGTTTACTCTACCATCTTGGCTCCTGGAAGTTCAAGTAGGTGATTTTCCACAATTTAGTCTATGAACTGATAGCCCCAGGAGTAGGTGCAGCTTTTGCCATGAGTCCTTCACCTCTTTCACACAACTCTGCTGGATTCCCATTCTGTGCTGAGTGGCTTGGGAATCCAAACTGCAACTGTTGATTCAGCCAACCCAGGCTGTTTCCACTCCACTATTCTCTTGACAATTCTGTAAGCCTCCACATTGTAGGAGAGCTGATGACCTATAATGGTATAGGGAGTTTTCTCATCCCAAAGTTCCCATATTAGTTAAAATCATGGGACTGGTTCCTATCCCAATCACTAACCAAAGTCAAGGGGATTCTGGGAAGCAGAGCTGGGAAATCATATTGCTCTCCAATGTATAAGTAAGTTTGAACAAAAAAAGTTCAGTAAATATAACCCTCAGTTTTCCCATTTTCTGCCCCATCTCATCCTCTTTATCTTCCAAACACACATAAAATATTGGTGAATCAAAAGGGAAAATAAAATTTTGTAGTTATATATTTGAACATGGGAAAAGTTCTCAAGAGAGTATCTAACTTTTATTCTGCTATTAAAAATATATGTGAAAAGATAGTGGGTAAGATATCAAGAAGGAACAGAAGTACTCAAAGCCTCAAGTAGCCAGTTTATTACTCATAAACATGCATGTGTATGGCCAGATGGCCCTTAAGTCTCGTAATCAAGAAAGGGTAGGGGCAATAGCTACCTACTGTGGGATGGATACCCTGATCAAGAGCACAAACCTTTGATTGGTTTTTCTAGGCAGATTCATAGGGATGAAGTAGGAAGGGTATTTCAGGAGCTTTCAATCACTGGGTAGCCCAAAGTGAAACCTCCCTTATTGGACATTGTGGTTAGGCAAATTTTCTAACTTTACATAACTGGATTAGATACAGTTTTCTCATCACTCCTCAGGTTCCTGAGGAATCTAGTGAACCTGAATAATAAGGAAATATTAGCCTTACTCTGGAATATTCCCTGTTTTGAGTGTCAATAATGGTACTACAACTAAAATTTTTGCAAATTTCTTACTCCTACAAAGCCATTAATGTGCTTTATTAGAGTACTGCACTTGGAATCAGAAAAACTTGAGTTCAAGTATGACCTCGGGCACTTCCTAGCTGTGGGTCTCTGGGCATGTCCCTTATCTTCTTTCATCCTCAGTTTCCTTACCTATAAAATGGGAATAATAGTAATACCCCACAGGTTTGTTGTAAATATCAAATGAAATAAATTTGTAAATATCCTATCATAGTGCCTGGAGAATAGCAGGCACTTAGTAAATGTTTGATTCTTGCTTTTCTTGCTTATCTCGGTGGATTGTAAAGAATGTCATTCTGTAACTCTGATAAATGTCATTTACATAGTTCTGCTGAGGTTTCTTTCACCCTTTATCTCTCTGATTTCACCACAAAATCATTCATTTTAAAGAATAGCATCAAATGTAAGAATTAAAACTGGGAAAATATGATCAATTATTTTCAGATTAAGTCTACATACCTAAAGAAATGGTGCTAATTCTGTCTTAAACAGAAACCTAAAACATATTCCCTTTCTTCCTTGTGCTTTCCTGTTATCTGCTTATTGGAATTCTAATCTTCCTTCCATAGCAAAGTCAAATCTAATGCTTCCATAAGGATTTCTCTGATTCTTCCAGTTGAAAAGGATCACATGATTTATAAATAACTGGACGTTGTTATAGAAGTCATCTAGTCTAATGTTTTCATTTTACAAATGAGGAAATTGAGGCAAGGTAGATCAAGTGATTTGCCAATAATCAAACCACTACTAAGTACCTGAGGCAGGATTAGAACCTAGGGTTTTCTACATTGAAATCTAACATTTGTTACAACTTACTAAACAGTAATTTGATAACACTTTTTTATGCTTCTCTTCAGGATATAACTTTCTTAGACTTATGTATTTTCAAATCTAATTTCCCTTGCTACTATTTAAGTACTATAAGGAGAGTGACTGCCCCCTATTTGCATTTCCTGTGATTTATACATGGGTGAAGCTTGATAAATATTTGCTCAATTGAATTGACTTGCATGGTGTAACATAATAACAAAATGTTGGATTTGTAATTAGAAAACCTAAGTGTGAATACTAGCTGTGCTCCTTAGTATTACAGTGATCTTTGGCCAGTCACAGAATTTCTCTCAGTTTAAATTTTCTTATCTGTAAAATGGGAAATGAATTCAAACAAATACACCAAATTTCAATAAAATAAATGAGATATAGGTGGAGAACTCTCAGTTGCTTAAATGAAACTACTGAAGCAACAGTAATTTCCTCTATTATATACTTAACCATGGAAGAATTAGTCTTTTCCGATGACAATGGAAAAATAACAAAGTGGTACTGAACACTGGCATATCAAGATTCAACATTCTAAACAACAACAACAACAAAAACCTTCTTCACTTTCTTCTTAAAAATGGTATTTCTCAATTCCTATATTTCTGTCTTAACAGGATCTTTGACTCCCCATTCTCCTTTAGCTCTTAAACCTGAAAAATCTCCACTACCTTTATGTATCTTTCATATTTGCCCTATCTATTCCATTTCCATTGGCACAATGTTCTTCTCATTTGTATTCATCACACACCTATATTATTGCAACAGCCTTCCAGTATGTTGTAGTTGTTCAGTCATTTCTGTCATATCCAAATCTTCCAAAACTCCACATTTGGGGTTTTCTTATCAAAGATAATTCTTTGATTTGCCATTTCCTTCTCCATCCCATTTTACGGATAAGCAGACTGAAGCAAAAAGATGTGATGACTTGCCCAAGTAGACAAAAGTAGTGCCTGGGTCCAGATTTGAATTTGGGTCTTCCTGACTCTAGGCTCAATGGATAGCATTTCACCACATACCTGCCCCTCAAGTATATACCTTACTATAAGGGTGGTCTTTATAAAATACTACATTTATCATCCCCCTTCATTTTTTAACAATCTATAATCTACCTGCTGTCTTTTACCGTCAAAAAGAAATCCCTTTGGCAGGTCAATGCCTAGGTATCTTTTCACTCCTATCTAACTATAAACTCCTTGAAGGAACAACTTTACCTTTTTATCTTTTCCAATACCTGACAAACCATATTACATATGTAAAGTACTTTATGAATGTTTATTGACTTATTGAATATTATATTTGGAGCATATATCATTGAACTTATAGAATATTATCTTTTTTATTCTTGTGGATTAATTTTGCCTTTTTATTAACAAGTTCAAGTACAGTATCATACAGTTCTATTGTATTGCTGCATAGTACTTGACAAAATACTTTCTTTATCATGTGTTCAACAGATACTTGTCAGTTGATTCAATATATTAACAACCCAGTTCTTATAGCATTTTAAGGGATATTTAAAATTGCAATGTAATTGTTTTTCAGTCATTTTTTCAGTTGCATCCCATTTGGGGTTTTCTTGGCAAAGATGCTGAAGTGGTTTACCATTTCCTTTTCCAGCTTATTTTAAAGATGAGGAAAGTGAAGCAAACAAGGTTAAATAACTTGCCCTGGGGAACCCAGCTAGTATGTCTCTGAGGCCAGATTTGAACTCAAAAATAGGAATATTTCTGATGCCAGGTCCGGCACGCTATCCAACTGTACCACTTAGTTGCCTAAAATAACAAATCTGGCATTGATATTGAATTATAAGATCATAGGATAATAGAGATATCACAATAAAGTAGAAAGACTATCAGCTGGATTTAGAGTCAGAGCATATAATTCAAGTGCCTGCTGTGCTTTTTACTAAATGAATGACTTTAGGCAAGTCACCTATCCTCTATGGTATTCAGTTTACCTTATCTGGCAAAAAACATGGTTAAACAAGGTAAATTTTGTCTGAGTCTATGTTTTTGTGATCCATGTCTGATTTATAATGCATCTTAGGAGTATTTTAGTCCAACCTCCGCAATTCACAAATGAGGAAACTGAGGACCAGAGAAGCCAAGAGAGATGCCTAAGATCATAGAGTCAGTAACAGTGATGAGATTTTAACCCATGTTCCTTGACTTTGTATTATATGCATTTTCTATTGCACTTACATGAAACCAAATCCAGCACATACAATGTAGATTGGGAATTTAAATCCAGCTACCATATCTACTATTCCTTCTATTCTACTGTGTTTGCACTAATGGGTAGGAACCAGTTGATTGGATAATTGAGGTTTGGTATAATAAAAATGCTCAAGGGCAATCATTTTGTGCTGAGATCATATTACAATCTGAAAACAAAACTGTAAATTAGTTTCTCTCTCTGTCTCTCTGTCTCTCTCTCTATCTATCTATCTCTCTCTCCTCCTCCTCTTTGCCCCCCTCTCCCTCTCCCTTTCTGTCTCCCCCTTGTCCTCTGTCTTCTTTTTGCTATATTTCTATTCAGCATCAAAATAACTATCATAGCTCTATTGTTCATCTCTTATCCAGGGATGTCTATCTGGTGTCTGAGCTCCTACTTAAAAATGAGCCCCACAGGGTAGTGATCAGGCAACACCTACACATTTGAATTTTAAAAGCTAAAAAGAATCAATTTCTCCTCCTTTGCCTGCTTTTTAATTTTTCTCTTCTACTTCTTTTGTCTGTAAGTCACGGTTTTTGCATTTGAACACCTACTCCTCATCCACTAGGCTGTCTGATGTTGTTAAGGATTCTCTACCTACCAGCATAACTTCCTCCTACAGTTTGCTCTTGATCACTGGTGGAAACCTGCAATGAATAATCAAAACAAATCAAATAAAATTAATTTTTTCTCATTTCATTCTGAGAAATCCCTTTGGGGCTTAATGTTGTATCCTTTCTAATGATGTGATAAAATATGTGATCCTTTAAAGAGCCTGAGGTGTGTGTGAGGCCTGGCTTTTGAAAGGGGCTACTCTTAATTACCTCTCATATTTCATACTTCCATCTAATGATTTAGATTTAGATTTTGTCCAGATTCAAGCATATATAACTTTCCAATAATACTAACCTCCTAGACTCTAATAAAATTCAGGTCTAAATTGCATGCCCTTTCCTTATTCTCAAGATCTTTTATGTATGTTTATAGTACTTTAACAAATAAAGTAATTCATTAAACCATATGAAATCATTGTGCAAAACAACTATTTAGCAGTACGGTTCAAGGAACCCCACTCATTGCAAAGTCATACTAATTTCTTTATATGTTAAAGATTTGGGAAACATGACACAAATACAGAAAGTAGAACACTATTCTTCCCTTGGATTTTTAATTTTAAAATTATTAGCAATGGAATATGTATCTCCCTTATCCCTCTTCCTCAGGTTTACAGATTGTAGTATATAAATGTGCTGAAATGTATGTCACATTGACAGGAGAAATTCAGCACAGTAGTTGTGTCTATCATATATCTTATGCTGGACCAAACATTATCACTTTGTATGAGGCAGCTAGAGGACACAGCAGATAGAATGCTGAGCCCTAATCAAGAAGACTTGAACTCAAATTTGACTTTCAGATACTTGTTTGCTGTGTGATGTTGAAAAAACATTACTTAACTTATGTTCATCTCAGATTCCTCAATTATAAAATAGCAATCATGATAACAACTTCCCAGGATTGTTGCGAGAATAAGAGGAGATAATTTTTGTAAAGCGATTATCACAATTCTGGGTACATAGCAAGAAGAATATAAATGCTATTTAATGTTAGTATCACAGAAGATACCATTATGAATCACAATAGTACAAACAAAATACATATCCTTCTGTATAATACAAGCTATGACAAGATGAGTGAAGATGAGAGGTATAAAAATGCTATATATATATATATATATATACATATATATGTATATATATATATCAGAAAAAAAAAGAAATATAATTATATTTCAGACTGAAATAGGAATGGTTCCACGGAGGAATTGACACACTATTTAAGCTAGATCTTGAATTGCTGATAGGATTTCCTTAGATAAATTTGAGAGAAAAAGTCATTCCAAAAATAGGTATCTACAGAGTTGTAGAAACATAAAAACACCTGAGTTTCTTGATGTTACTAGAGTACATAGTAAAGAATAATATGAGACAGTGTTGGAAGAAGTTGACATGTTTTAGAGGGCTTTGAATACTAGAATAAGTTTCAAGGTTTTTGATGCAGGTTTCAGCCATTAATGAAACTATTCTAATGTTAACCTTTCAAAAAATTAATTCTATTTACTTATTAGCTTTCATCCTCTGGTTATGGTGGATTTTTACATACCGAATTTGAAACTTGTTTGTAGGTGGTGGTTTCTAGTTCTAACACTATATATAACTAATGCTTTGGGTATCCTAAGTGCTATCAATGAACATCTCATTCTTTTATTTTGATTTTATCATGACATCTTTCAATATCCTATGAAATTAAAGTTTACCCAAAGTTAAATCTAACCTAAGTTGTATATCTGGCATGTTGATCATTTTTTAAGTTTAAGATTAATTGATAAAAAAGAGAAAACAAGGCTCTTTCAGGCCAATAATCATGTCTTGCCTCCTCACCCTCCCCAAATGGCCCTATCGTCAAATCCTGTCAGTTTTTGAGTGGTGCCATATCCTTTACAAAACAAGAAAATATTTATTTCATATATTCTAAAAAGTAAATAACCTTAGTTAATTAAATGATAAAATGGGAAAATTAATAGGAACTAATGTCTAACTTAGGCAGTAATTCTTTGGTAATAAAGCCCTCTGGTGACAGACAAAATTACATATTTAGACAAGCTAGTTAATTTATAATTTTCATTGTCAGCAATATTTAGTCATTAAGTTTCTATTACATTCTAGCCACTGATATTATGATGACTTTAAGAGGTATTAGAAAGGAAGGATCAACAAATCTTGGTGGACAATTTCATTGGCATCCTAAGGTGAAAAACAAAGGGAGAAGCAAGAATGATGTCAAGGTTTAAAGCATAGGCAATTGGGAGAACTGTGGAAAATCTGGAATAGGAAAAAAAGCGACACAAATTTGGGTCAGTTGGTTTTATGAAAGGATGATTTTAGTATACTCTAGATCCATCAAACATCCAATATATATATATACATCTATATCTATATATATATATAGATGTATATATATATACATCTATATACATATATATAGATGTAGATATATAGATATACATTATATTATATGTTACACATATTATATTACATTTTATATTATATATTATAATATATATGTCACATATATGTGTGTATGTGTCTTCACCAGAGAGCAGGAAAAACTAAATGTCTAAATAAGCTTAACAAAATGAGAACAGGTGAAATATGGAATCCTATATTTAAAAAATATATGCTATTTAGGTTGAAGGAAAGTATTTCATAAAAATTCTCAATAATTTTGTATAAAAGGAACAGATGTGACCTAACCTAGATTAAGGCCATGACATTCTGGAGCAAGACAGAAAAACAATTGTGGGTAAATGGAAGAATGATTCATAAGTTCTTTTTAGAGAGGTAAATAAGAGTGAGTATGCACTCTCAATAATCAAAAGGCAGCAATAAATACTTTCTTGGGTCATTTGGTCATCTTATATGCAGTATTAATTATAGGCATTTGCAAAAGGACTACCATTAAGTCATTACAGATTAAATACAAGTATCTACCACAGTGAATAAAAATAAGTGGATTTATGTTTTAATGTTTGGTTAATTTTAATGCCAAAATCAAACAAGAGTCACAAAAAAAGTTGGAAAAATCTGTGGTGTCCCCAAAATTTTAGTTAGGAATTAAGATACTAAAGCTAAGCTTTTGGGGGAACTATACATTCAAGAGTAAAGAATTACAGAGGCTAGGCATAGAGTACAAAGAAGCTTCCTACCTATATGTTAGGAAAATTATCTTCAAGAAAGGAATTAGATGACATAGCAACACTAAATAATATTATAAAATATTAAAGTTTATCTTAATAGGTAGAAGATGATTTATTACAGTCAAAGAAATGTCTTGGTGTTGAAGATCCTATTTGTTAGAGCAACGTTTTTATTATTTCATGGCACTCCAGACGTTCAGTCTCAAGATCTATGAAAACCAGAAAGATCAAGGAGATTTTATATATCTATCTATCTATATATATATATATATACATATATATATATGTGTGTGTGTGTATGTATATATATGTGTGTGTGTAAGTATGTGTATATATATACATTTATATGTATGTATTTAAAATAAATTTAGTTGATTATTTCTGGTTCATGTCCTGTGTTTAGATTACTACAGGTCAGGAAAGAATTGTCATTATGTGGATACAAACTGAAATACCATTTTTTAGGGTTAATAATATGGAATAACATCTGACATAGAGCCTTGACAGTAGAAATGTTGAAATAAACAGCTTTAATTCTTGTTATAATATTCAAAATAGTTTTACTTCCTGTTCAGAAGTTCCTTCTCTTCTCTACTAGAACATATATAATGAATTTTGACTGAAGTTTCAGGCCTTTTTTACATATTTCCACATTTTGGAAAGTGTAGATATTCAGTCAGATGTTTCCAGGTTGTCTTCTCATATAGGGAAACCTGGATGTAGTCAGGCCACTGTATTTTTTTGAGTGCAAAGATCAAAATGGAAGTAGAAGGAAAAAAGTAAGAAAACATGTAACATTCAATAAAAGCAGTTTTAACATGACTGGTTAAACATACTATAAGTGCCACAAATTGATTTTTTTCCTTTATCATGAAAGAAAAGACATCAATTCTTACTACAGTTTCACAGGGTTTAACTGATGTAAACAACCATACTAAAGTGATAAAAAGCACCAGAAATGCCTTCTGTCATCATGTGTTTGGTCTACTTGCCAAGTAAAGAGATACAGGATATGATGGAAATATTAGGCTAAAATATTTTTTGATAAAGTATTACATTGAAGTACGATGGAATATTATCAGCAGTTTAATCAAATAATAGAGTGAGAGGGAGTGATAGGGTGGTAGGAAACTGACTTTAACAAATGTTTGGTCAAAGAACCAACTAAGGAAAGTTGTCCAGAAGGTAATGTTCCTATTATTAGTTAAATGGAATATTCTTTCACATAAAAATTAATAATTTTTGATATAGTGTTTGGTTTTATATTTATACAACATTCTTAATAAATATAAAACATATACATGTACATACATACATGCACATGTACACATGTATGTATATGTACATATCACAACCCTTATTTGAGAAATGTAAAACAATTTCTTCTACTCATTCAGTTCTTTTTTTTCTTAATTTAGGTTCATTAATTTTGTTTTGGCAAAAGCTTTCCAACTTCATGTAATCAAAATTATCTGTTTTATCTTTTGTAATCACTTCCATCCCTTGTTTTATTGATATAACTCTTACCTCTACTTGTAAATGCTCTGATTTTCTTCATTTTATATTATCCTTAATGTTGAGGTCACTTTCATTTTGAATTTACTCCGGAGTATGATATAAGATGTTGGTCTAAATTCAGTTTCTAACGCACCACTTTGCAATTTTCCTAATAACTATTTTCTAATAGGAAATTCTTTCCTAGCTAAATCAAGTTTATGTTTATTATATATTGAGCTATTCAATTGCATTATTTCTGATTTTTCCTGTCAAGACAATTCCATTGGTTTACTTCTCCAGCGTTTTCTGAAAAAAAAGAACTTTTTCAAAAAATATTAACTGTTATATAATTTGATCAAAAAGAAAAGAAAACCAAATTACAGTATTATAAATTAAAAGAAATAATTCACAAGCAATTAGCAACGAATAGCGTATATTAGGAATAGTTTTGATCAGCAATATATCAATAAATCAAAATTCTGAGTGAAATGGATGAAATGTAAAATATCTAGATTAACAGAACAAGAAATATAGAATTCAAACAACAACCCCCCACAGAAGGAATTGAACAAAGTATAACTGAAATTCCTCCAAATGGCAAGTGGGAAACAACAAAAAACTGAGAGTAGATTGACTTAAAGTTGAACAGGAAAGCTCAAAGAGAAATCAATTTCCATATTAGGCAAATTGGAAAAGGAAAAATTAAAAAAAAGAAATCCTACCAAGTATCTTCTGTAATATCAATATTGTCTTGATATAAAAGCCAAGAAAAATCAAAAAAAGAAAAACTCTAATCCAAAATCTCAAATGAATATTTTTTTAAAAATTGATGACATAGTAACTAAGAATTTACAGAAACACATCATAAAGATTATACAGTGTAATTAGTACGTATTTATAAGCAGAATAAATGTTTGATTCAATAAATTAAGAACAATAAAAATCACAAGATATCAACAGATGCAGAAAAAAGCTTTTGGTAAATTGCAATATCCATTTATATTTTGAAAAAGATTCTAAAAATACATCAATAAATATACTTTTCCTTAACATGGTAAGTATCATATATAAAATTAAGAGCTCCTATTTTATGTAATGGAGACAAAATAGAGATCTTTTTAATAAGATTAGGGGTAAAGCAAGGATGTCTATTGTTAAGAAAAGTAATTTCGATGGTCTCTTAGATCTCTTTTCAAAATGTCTTTGTGTATATATACAATTTATTTATTTTTCAGTTCTCAACATTTGCTACCACAAGAATTTGAATTCAAAATTTTCTCCCCGTTTCTCCCCACCCCCAGCCCAGGACAACATGCACCCCATCCACCCTTTCCTCCAGTCTGTCCTCTCTTCCACAACCCATACTTCTTCCATCCCTTTTCCCTTCTGTTTTCCTGTAGAGCAAAATAGATTTCTATACTCCATTACCCATACATCTTAATTTCCAGTTGCATGCTAAAACAATTTTTAACCTTCATTACCAAAGCTTTGAGTTCCATATTCTCTTCCTCCCTCCTCACCCATCACCACTCTGAGAAAATAAGCAATTCCATATAGTTCATACATGTGTAACAATGCAAAGCACCTCCATAATAGTCATGTTATAAAAGACTAACCACATTTCCCTCTGTCTTATCCTACCCTCAACCTATTCCATTCTCTCCCCTGACCTGTCCTCCCACAACAGTGCTTGCTTCTGATTACCCTCTTCCTCAATTTGCTTTCCCTTGTATTATCTGCCCTCTCTTATCCCCTTCCTCCCTTCCTTCTTGCAGGGCAAAGGAAATTTCCATATCCAATTGAGTATGTATTATTCCTCCTAAAGCCAAATCCCATGACAGAAAGGCTCACTCATTTCATCTCCCACCTCTTCCCCTCCATTGTAAAAGCTCCTTCTTCCCTCTTTAATGTGAGATGATTCACTACATTCCAACTCTCTCTTTCTCCTACTCTCAGTTCATTCCATTCAACAGTAATCTCTCATGAGTTAAAAATAACATCTTTCCATGTAGGTATATAAATAGTTCAACTTTAATGAGTTCCTTAAGGCTTCTCTTACCTGTTTACTTTTTCATGTTTCTCTTTATTCTTGTATTTGAAAGTCAAATGGTCTATTCAGCCCTAGTCTTTTCAAGAAGAATTCTTTAAACTCCTCTATTTAATTGAAATTCTACTCCTGAAGTATTATACACAGTTTTACTGGGAAGGTGATTCTTGGTTTTGATACTATCTCCTTTGACCTCTGGGATATCATATTCCAAGTCCTTTGATACCTTAGTGTAGAAGCTGCTAAATTCTGTGCTATCCTGATTATATTTCCACAGTGCTTGCATTATTTTTTTCTGGCTGCTTATAATATTTTCTCCTTGATCTGGAAACTCTGGAATTTGGCTACAATATTCCTAGAAATTTTCCTTTTGGGATCTCTTTCAGGTGGTGACAGCAAATTCTTTTCTATTTCCCACTCTGGTTCTAGAATATCAGGGCAATTTTCTTTGATAATTTCTTGGAAGATGATGTCTAGGCTCTTTGTTTCATCATGGTTTTCAGGTAAACCAAGAACTTTTAAATTATCTCTCCTGGATCTATTTTCCAGGTCAGTTGTTTATCCAGTGAGATATTTCTCATTGTCATCTATTTTTTCATTCTTTTGGTTTTGCTTTGTAATTTCTTGGTTTCTCATAAAGTCATTAGCTTCCTTCTGCTCCATTCTAATTTTTAAGGAGCTATTTTCTTCAGTGAGCTTTTCAACATCATTTTCTATTTGATCAATTCTGATTTTTAAAGCATTCTTCTCCTCATGGCTTTCTGCACCTCCTTATTCGTTTGGGTCAGTCTATTGTTCAAGGTGTTATTTTCTTCAGTATTTGTTTGGAGTCTTCTTTAGCAAGCTGTTGACATGCATTTCATGATTTGCTTGCCTTGCTCTCATTTCTCTTCCCATTTTTCCTCCACCTCCTTTAATTTATTTTCAAAATTCTTTTTGAGTTCTTCCATGGTCTGAGACCAATGCATAGTTTTTTGGAGGTTCAGCATGTAGAAACCTTGATTTTTAAGTCTTCCTTAGATGGTATGCTTTGTTCTTCCTCATCTGAAAGGATGGAAGAACACACCTTTTCACTCAGAAAGTAACCTTCTATAGTATTATTTTTTTTTTTGCCTTTTTTGGGCATTTTCCAAGCCTGTTACTTAACTTTTGAGTCCTTTGTCAAGTAGAGGGTATATTCTAGGGACCTTTAAGTTCTCAGTTTTTCCAAATGGGCACAATCAAGGGAGAGGAGTTTGTTTACTCCTCTCCTGGCCTGCACTCTGATCTTTGAACGGCCACAAGCACTTTTCTGTCCTAGAACTGCAAGTAGGGTTCCTTCTCCACAGCCACCACCAGCTTCACCTTGCCAGCGCTCCTCCTCACCACAGGAGGGTTGAGATGCTCATCTGCTGCTTGATTCCCCCAGGGTCTTTAGGCAGAAGGCTTCAAAAGTGAATGCTGCTGCCACATTGGTAATGGCTGCTGCTGCCCTGGGGCTCAGGCCAGACCATGCTCCCCTCCCACCCAGGTGAAACAAACTTCTTACTGACCTTCGAAGCTTTCTTTGGCATTTGTGGTTTGAGAAATCTGGGAACTGTAACTGCTTACCCATTATTTCTTGCCCTGTAGCCTGTGCCAGTCCTGTCCGTGTCCTGCTGTGTTGCTCAGGCTGGGTTGCGCTCTGCTCTGAACCTGGTTTAATAGACATTTCCTATCAGCCTTACAGGCTGTCTTGGGCTGGAAATCTGTTTCACTCTGTCATTTTGTGGCTTCTGCTGCTCTAGAATTCATTTAGATTCATTTTTTACAGGTATTTTATGGGCTATGAGTGGAGAGGTAGAGGAAGTCTGTCCTTCTACTCTGCCACCTTGGCTCTGCCTGTATTTTCAAAATGTTAACAGTTGTATCTTTGGAAAAACTGGAAAAAGAAATATATGCCAATCACTGTGCTATGAACAACAGAGAAAAATAGAAAAGCAGTTCAATTTCTGCTCCCAACATGCTCACATTCTTATGCTGGGGCATAAGACAAATAAGAGGTTCCTGGTACAAGTCAGATGGAAAGTCCCTATGGTTCTTAGGATACAGTGGCAAAGTATATTTTTTAATGTCATTTCCATTCTTAACCCCACATAAGCTCCTAATGCTGAGCCATGTGCCAAGGAATTTGATGGAAAGAAGTTTATTTTTTTTCCTCTTGTTCTTTAGTGACTGACTACCAGGCAGGTAAAAAATACTAACATAGCTCTTACAGAAGATGAGGAGGCCTTTGAAAAAATTTCACCTTTGTCTTTTGAGTTTTGATTATTACATAACTGAAAAATCTATAGATGTGATGTTGACTAGAAGATAATCACTTCTGTCATGTTGAATCATTTTTCATATTTAGTTCCTCCTACAGATCCTTACTTAGCCTCCTATCCTCATAACTTTATCTAAGAATTCCTTAGCTTTTTTTTAAAGAACTAAATTGTGAAATACAAAAACAAGAAAATAAAACAATTTCCATCTTAGGAATAGAAACACACCTGTGATATCTTGGGTATAGGGAACTTCCAGAAAAGGAAATTCTCTCTAACAGGGTAGGGTCACACCTTGTAATCTTAGACCTACCTGGAACAATGATATCACACTGAAATGGAAATGTGGACCATTAAGTCAGACATAAGTACCCCTGCAGACCAAAACTGACTTGGAAAACTGCACCTGTTCATATATTTCATTTTTTATAAATATATTAAAATAAGACAGGAATAACATTTTTAAAATCTGGTTTGGGCCTTGCTCTGGAACATTGGGGCTAATTAATACCTTTGACATAGAGTACTGAGAACTTAACTAAGTCGCCTAAATTCAGTATATGTTTGAAGTGGGACTTGAACTCAGATTTTAAAGAAAACTATTTACAAAATGAAGTTTTTTTTAAAAAAATTGAAATAAGGAATATTTTGCTTTTTCTTCTATTATTCTTTAATAATAACACATTTAGATAACATTTTAAAAGATTATTTATCATTACATATCATTTGTATATCCTATATAGTGTCATGTATATTATATCATATCATTAATTGTCATTAAACCTTCACACCTCTTTAAGATAAGTAATGCTAGAAGAGAAAGTGGAAATTAAGGTCTTTACATATGACCTGATAGCACAAGGCCCCATATAGATTTCTTAATTTCATGTCCACGACCTTCTCTATTATACCATGATGTCTTGATGGAAGTGTAAGGTTTGCCTAATATATTAAATAGTAAGCAGCATGCAGAATGCTATGTTTTTTGAGTTTTAAGCTGTTCTCTCCACCCTTTTCAATACTATCTAATATAAAAAACAAAACTCTTAGTAAGTAGTGCCTTACATATAATTCTATGTGATGGAGATATAAAGATAAAGCCAAAAAAAATTCTTTTCTTTTAAGAAGCTTTAATTCTACCGGAATATCTGGCATCTAGATAGATGTAACTCACTGGAAAATTATGATGAAATGATGAGAGAGATAGGGAGAAAATTTGAAACTCAATATTTTATGTAAATGAATGTTGAAAATTTAAAATTAAAAAAAGATTCTAGTAATCTCTTTGACTTTTTTTATTTATTTTATGATTAGATTTATCTAGCTCTGAGTAGGGAAAGTTGAGGTATCTAACTACTGCAGTTTTACTGTTCATTTCTTCCTACAATTCATTTAATTTTTTCTTTGAGATTTTATATATTATGACATTTGGTGCTTATGTGTTTTAGTAATGACATTAATTTATTTTGTATGGTGCTTTTTAGAAATATGTAGTTTTCCTTCTTATCCATTTTTACAGTGTCTGTTTTTGCTTTTGCTTTGTCTGAGATCATGATTGCTACCCCTGCTTTTTTTATGTCAGCTGAAAGATAATAGATTTTGTTCCATCCTCTTATTTTAATTCTTTGTCTCTATATTTCAAGTGTGTTTCTTGAAAGCAAAATATTTTTAGATTTATATTTGTAATCCATTCTGCTATTCACTTCTGTTTTATGCATGAGTTCATACTATTCTTATTCAGAGTTATGGTTACTAAATGTGCATTACCCTCAATTCTATTTTCTTCCATTTATTCTTTCTCTTTCTCTTTTTTATCAGGTGCCTCCTCTTAAATCTGTTTTGCTTCTAACCACTTCTTTTATCTGAGCTTTCTTTTATGCCTCTCCTCTCTTTCTCTTATCCCTTTCTCCTCCTAGGTTTCAGTTGGGTAAGAAAGATTTCTGTTATCAATTGAGTGAGTGTGTATGTGTGTGCATGTGTATAATCTTCCCCTTTTTGTGTCACTTTAGATATAAGATTTGTGTCACCTGCTACTTAGTGACCATTTCCCTCTTCACTGTAAAAGCTCTTCCTTGCATGTCTCTTTTATGCAAGATAATATTTCTCATTCTTCCTTTCCTTTCCTCTTTTTCCCAGGACATCCATTTTTTTATCTATCATTTTTTTAATAACATCCCAAAATGATCAACTCATTCCTGTGCCCTATTTCTATATAAAAATTTTTGTGATTGCCCCAATAGGGAGAAAGGTCTTACAATTTATGTATATTATCTTCCCATATAAAAAGATAAACTGTTGAACTTCATTGAGTTCCTTTTGATTTATATTTTCATCTTTACCTTTTTATGCTTCTCTTGAGTCTAATATTTGAAAGGTAAACTTTCTATTCATCTGTGGTTTTTTCAACAGAAGTGTTTAAAAATCCTATAGTTCATTGAATATACATTTTTCACTTGAAGGCCTACACTTATTTTTGTGGGGTAGAGCACGTATGGTTGTACTATCATTCCTTTGACTCACAGAATATCATATTACAAGCCCCCACTACTAAACATTATATGATGCTGACTGTGGCTACGATGGTATTTGAATACTTCCTTTTTGGCTGCTTGAAGTACTTTCTCTGGCGCTCTATAATTTTTCTATAATTTTCCTGGGAATTTTTATTTAGGGATCTATTTCAAGTGGTGATTGGGGGAGCTTTTCAATTTCTATTTTATCCTCTGGATCTAGGATATGAAGGCACCACACCATCATCATCTATACCTATGTTCCCATCGTGATAAATTTTGATGAGGTTAAAGAAAAAAGCTTTATGAAAACCTGGAGACCCTCAGCATCAAAATGCTGAAAGAGGACAAGCTTATGATTCTAGGTGACTTTAATGAAAGAAGAGGCATAAATTACCAGACATGGTAGGGAGTCCCTAGGAGAAATGAAGTTGGAAACAGAAACAGCAATGCCCATTCAATAATGAAGACTTGTGTGTCTCATGAAATTCTCATCACCAACACTATCTTCCATTGAACTAAGCTCAATAAAATTTTGTGGATGCACCCTTGCAGCAAACATTGCCATTTAATAGTCCATGTCATTGTAAGGAGAAGAGATAGGATATAAGTGGCAAAGGCAATATATGGCACAAAATGGTGGACTGATCATAGACTTATCCTCTCATTCACATTCAACAAAAACAGAGGCCCCAATGCAAGATGACTATGAGAAGACTGAATGTCAACAGATTAGAGCACTTCTCTGAGGGGGAACAACTCATTGATAACTTGGAGGAAAAGTGGAGCCAAAACACAGTTGGCAATAGTGGAGAAAAAAAAGGAGTGGGCAGCTTTCAGAGATTTGGTGTGCAGTACTGCTTTTGCTCATTTGGGTAAGTACAGTCACACATACCAAGACTGGAAGGACAAAATTAAGAGGGAAATTCAGAAGATGCTAAATTAAAAAAGAGAACTCCACAGGGTTTGCAGCAGCATTGTTCATATAGTTCAGCCATCTCTAAGAAGGCAACATTTAACTTGATCAAATGTAAAGTACAAGTAAAGCTTAGAGAGGTGCAGAATTCGTGATTCAGTAAGAAGTCAGATGAAATTCAGTTATGAAATTCAGTTTCATGCTGATATTAATGATCCAAAGCACTTTTTTGATGTCCTGAAGGCTATTTATCAGCTAAAGACACATGGTACATCTCAATGACTCAGTGCTAATGGAGCCACACTGATTAGTAATAAGGACAAGATCCTGGAGAGATGGGCTGAATACTTCGATAGTGTCCTCAACAGATCATCATCAACCAATGCTGAAACCCTTAACCAAAGATCTCAGCTTGAAGTCAATCCCTCTCTAGTCAAACTCCCAGCTAAAGAATAAATTTTGAATATCCTTATTCTCTTGTATGACAAAGTATCTGCTGATAATTCTGTTCCAAGTGAGATTTATAAGATTGGTTTATATTTATATTATTTTTATATAATATATATATAACATTATATATAGTATATATTATATTTATTAAATTATAATATATAATATTTATTAAATATTTATTATTTATATTTATAAGATTTCTAAGATTGCTCATACAAAAGCTGACTGAAATTTTCTGGGTTATATGGCAAGAGGAGGTTATTTCCCAGAAATTCAAGGATGCCTCTATTGCTCATCTCTGTAAAGATAAAGAGAGTATATTGTCCTGTGGCAATCACAGCAGGGGAAGGGAGATCTGTCTCGTAGTCATTGCTGGCAAGATTCTTGCTGGGTTCGTCCTTAATAGAAGTGATATTTTGCCAGGACTATGGTCATCTACCTGAGAGGCAGTGTGACTTCAGAAAAGGCCAAGAAAAGTCAATATGATATTTATTGCCTAAATTCTTCCAGGAGCAGAAAGGGGTCTGCACACAATGTTCATCCATCTGACTAAGGCCTTTGATATTGTCAAACCTGAGCAAATTGTGGCAAATTGTGGTAAAATTTGATTGGCCAGGAAGATCCATCAATATTATATGTCAGTTCCATGACAGTATGTTTGCCTAGATTACAAAAGATGAATCATACTCTTGCATTTTCCCAGTCACAAGGTTATTTGCCTGCTCTTATGCTTTTTATCATGATGTTTTAAGCAATGTTGTCAGATACCTTCAATGAGGACAAAAACAGCATCAAGGTCAGCTACTGCCCTTATGGTAGGTAAATTATTTATCTTAATAGGCTACAAGCAAAGACTAAAGTAGAGGGGGAATTGATGTGTGTGTTTTTTTAATTTGTTTGTTTGCAGATGGTTGTGTACTCAATGCAGTCTCTGAAGCTCAGATGCAACCAAGTATGGATTAATTCTGTTGCTTGTGTTAATTTTGTACTAACAGTTAACACTAAGAAAACACAGGTGCTTTACCAGATGGCATCACACTGTAACCATTGGTTACAGCAAATGGAGAAGTTTCAAATACTGAAGATGAATTCACTTAGCATGGCAGTATGCTTTTCAAGGATATACACATTGATAATGAGATTGACACACACACACAGCTAGAAGTAGTTCAGTGTTTGGGAGTATCTGAATGAAAGTATGGCAAAGATGAGGTATTAGACTGCCTACTAAACTGAAGTTCTACAGTCATTGTGCTGATCTCATTGTTGTATGCCTGTGAAACCTGAATCAGAGTCATGCTGGAAAACTAAATAACTTCATTTGAATTGTCTTAGAAAGATTCTGAAGATCTCCTGCCAGGATGAGGTACCAGACACTAAGGTCTCTTCTAACCTATACTACCAAACATTTAAACTCTATTGTAGAAGGTGGCACTTCAATGACCTGGCCATATTGTTTGAATGCCAAGTGTATGCTTGCTTAAAATACTATTTTATAAAGAACTCATACAAGGAAAACACTCTACAGGTCAGTCTCTACTCCTGTGTCACAGTCCTCTCTTTCCAACCTCCTAAGTTGTGTTGGGCTAGAGCAATGTCTTACTCTGACCTTTTGTTCGCTGTGACACTCCAGAATTCTATTTGAGGTGTTATTTTAAAGTTCTTTGGAGGGGTCTGTTGAGAAGGCTTGGCTGAGTTCTTTCAATGTTCTGTCATTTTGGCTCCACCCTTGGAACATGAAGATAGACGTCAATTTAAAAGGAGATATTTGAAGCCTTTGACCAGCTCAGAAATTTGAGACTGTGTTCAGGGATGTGGGAGGACTATTTTTAAGCAGAAGAGAGTTTAGGGACTGCTCAAATTACCCCACAGTATCTTCAGCCAAGATGCGTGCTGAATTTCGATCTATGATTCCCTTTGGAGACAAACACCTGCAATATTAAAGGTGTACGCAGTCCTTCTCACCTGATTCTCATTCTCAGAATAAAAACTGTTTTTTCTACAAAATAATTACCTCATTTTCTTTATCTCATTCAATTGTTTACAAATTCTATTTTCTCCCTCAAAATTAATACTTATTGAAAGAGAAACAGTTTCATTATAAGATTCCCCTTTTCCAACCAGGTACAAAATGCCTCATTCTCTTCAAATTGCTAAATATTCCAATTTCTCTTTCTATTATACCTTATTTAAGACATTTATATAAATCTCTATTTCACATCCTTTATTAAATCATCAGTCTTATTTCCTTTTTAGTATGTCAGTAACTGAATTTTTGACATGGATGATTTTACTTGGTCAATTCGGTCATGTCAGACTCATTATGACCCCATTTGGGATTTTCTTGGCAAAGACACTAGAGTGGTTTGCCATTTCTTTCTTCAGTTCATTTTACAGATGAGAAAACAGAAAAACAGAGTTAAGTGACTTGCCCAGGGTCACACAGCAAGTGTCAAAGGCCATGTTTTAATTCAGGAAAATGAGTCTTGCTGACTTCAGGCCTCACATCTTGTTGTGCCACTTACCTACCCACACCTAATAATGACCTACTAATAATTTTTCTACTTTAGGTAATCTCCAGAGTAGAATCTCAAACTGATAACGTAAGCTATATAGCATCCTGTGTTAGGGATGTGTGAGAACAAAAAGAAGTGTATATTCCCTTTCATGAAAAGAATAGAATGTATGATTTTGCAAAGATAATTATTTGTGTAGATTTTAATTTTTGCTTTCTTTTCTTTGTTCCCTCCCATGCTTTCTTTCTTTCTTCCTTTCTTCCTTTTTTCTTTTTTCTTTCTTTCTTTCTTTTTTCTTTCTCTTTCTTTCTTCCTCTCTTCCTTCCTTTCTTTCTTTCCTTCTTCTTTTTTGTCTGCCTGTCTTTCTTGTTAAATTAACCTGTAGGGATACCTTGACCCCATGAATAAGTTCTTATAATAATTATTAAAGTGGAGAATGTCATAGGCCTGAATATTGGTGAAACTAAGAAGACACGGGTCAATCCACCCTATAACCTCCACAAGGACCTGCTGCTACTGTTGCAAGAAACAAAGGTATGGTACATTCCACGTGCAGTTGAACTTAATTCTGCTCCAGGTAGGAAGTATAAAAGTAATTTTTAGAGTTTCACAAGATATTACTGAGACTCTAGGGAGCTTTCTTTTGGCCTGCTTTTGAAAACTTGTGGGTGATTTTCACTTGTTTCTATCTTTTGAACAGCTATTTAACTACCTCAAAAGCTATCTTTTTTGTTTTTAATAAAAGGACTTTGAACCCTCTTGATCTAAGTGACTCATTGGATCAGAAGCAGAATAGTGATGATGGCAGAGGTAGATGACCAGGCTCAAGAAGTAACCCTATCTGTCTGCCTATGGTGGATGTATCCATGACCAATCAGTTTTACTGTGGTGTATTAGAAACATCAGGGAAGTTATTAGATGAGACAGGATTAAAATCCACTTAACACAAAAGTACTTGCCTATCATTTTTCTCTAATCTTCCTTCTCTTAACTGTCCATATTCATCACCTTATCTTCTAATTCCATGTTCTCTCTGATCCAGTCCTGAAATCTTCAAATGTCTACCACACAAAGCAATCCACTTGCTGTACATGCAATTTTGTTGTAATGACAAATTAATTAAAATTTCAGGAACATGGCAGGAACCAGATCAGGTGCAAGAATATAAAATCTGAGGAAAACTAGAAGAGCTAATTCTCATTTGTTTTCTGTTCCCTTGCTTGTTGGGGAATGTTCCAATATTTCAAAGACTGATTTCTAGTTATTTGGGACAAAGTCAGCCTGGTCTGGTTAGAGAGGGAGAGTTGGTCGCTATTTCATGAAGGAGTAAAGGACCTCAGGAAAAGATTGTAGAAGACTTACAGATGCTTTTAATAAAGAGAAATTGATAATAGTTGATCACAATACTTATATTAGGCTAAAAAAATATTTAAAAAAATTTTGGACATATCTGACATATATTCTATATAGTTTCTATTTGTTGTGACTTGGGGGAACCTCCTCTAATCTATCAAGGTTTTGTATATTGTTTGATTTTTTTAACTTTAGCTTTAGCTTCAAAATAGCCTTAAGTATTGTATGTAAAGAAGTTTCAAACTCTTAAGAGCAAAATTCATGTTATAAGAAAAAATCAGGAGAAACTAATTAAAATTATATAGAGACTCCAGATTCCTGTCTCTAATTTATGCCCTTCTAAATAATCCTTTTTAATGATGAACTTTGAGTGACCATTTGCTTCTTTTCTAAAAATAACTATCAGATTTTCTTTGCTCAGACATAAAAGGTTAGTGAAAGCTTTAACTTTGTTATTGTGTATACTCAGTTGGCACAAAGAATGTACTCATGAACACATAAATCCCAAGTACACTGATTACACAGATGTCTTACTGGGGTTTTACTAAAGTGCAGAGAATTCTGCATTATTCATACGACACTGGTCAAAGCATTTAAACATTTAATCATATGGACTTTGGAGATTTTGTGGGATCAGATTTAGTGATTCTCTTTTTGTGGACAGATTAATTTTCTCACAATTCAATCTACTGATGGTTGAGATTTAAAGCAGGTTATAGAGAGAGTCAGTACAGACTTCTTAACATTTATCCTCCTAGATTTAATCTCTAAAGTCAAAGGCTTCAAATTTAATTTGAGCATGAGTTACATTTTGAGCTTTAGAAAACAATTTTCCTTGTATTATTTTGAATCAACCTGAAATGGATAATTTTTTGTGTCTTTGAAACTGTTCAATTCCTGATTGCTTCTTAATAATAAAATAGTAGTGATGCCATTTGTTTTTACCATAGTGTATGTGTGTGTGAGTGTGTGTATGTATATTTTAAAAGATTTTATGAAAATGGCTAGAAAGGGAACTATATTCATGATTGGATGTAATGCAGACAATTATTTCTCATTATAAGCATATCTAAAAGCATACAACGAGATTTTTTCCATTTTCCTCTAGAGTACATATTTACACTGATCTTTTATATTTTCATTATCAAGAATGTAACTAAATGAGTATAAAATACAGGGTGGAAATGGCTTTGTTCACTTTCAGTAAAAAACAAAACAAAGCAAAAATATTTATTTATATTTTAAGTATTTGAATAAGCCTTTTATGAAGCTCTTTTTATGCAACTTGTTTATTTCTTTTTTCCTTTATTTTACTGAAACTCCAAAATTCAAGTAATATACAACACAAATATTTAGAAGATAGCCATCTCATTTAATCACAGACTTTTTTATGTGATAAAATGTCTTGTCTTTCAAAACAGCAGAATGGTAATTTTTTTGCAATACCATATGCATGTATATTTATGCACATACAACTGTCTATAAGTAATAGACAGACATAGATATATAGATATCAATTAGCAAACAATTATTTAGTTTTTATGATGTGATAGTCACTCCTTAGTGAGGGCTAGTGGAGAGGCAAAAATAGTCTGAGAGTTTACATTTTGATGGTGAAGGAAATATATATGTAAGTATATGTATGTATATATGTAAGTATATGTTTATATATATAAGTATATGTATGTATATATGTAAGTATATGTTTGTATGTATATATATATATATAAGTATATGTATGTATATATGTAAGTAGATATATAATTTTCATTTTGACCTAACTGTGCATACAGTTATACCCCAATAGGTGTGTACATACCAGTTTTTGTCCAATAAACCCAAATTATTATGCTGTAGGCTTTTTGATGAAAAGGTCAGCTTTGCTTTTCTTTTTTGTATCCATGATCTTTAGTTAAAGGTCTTGCCCTTATTAGCTATTTAATACATTTTGTTGTTATTGTTGCTAAATTTTCACTTATTGAATAGAAGTGAGGGGCATATGTGTGCATAAGACCCAAAACCCAAACGTCCCCAAGCCAGTGAGAGTTCTACCATCAAGGGGTAGAACCACTTGTATAAGAATCTGAGAGGTGTAAGGGACCTCACCAGTCATCTAAACCAAAAGCATTCCTGAAAAGAATTCCCAGTGGAACATGCCAAAAGGTATATATCCAGCTTATAACTGAAGGTCTCCTGGTAGGGTATGGCAGGAGGAGTTAGAGGTGAGGAGACACATTATCTGTAGAGGTAAGCTACTTCATTACTCTGCGATATTATTAGGTTTCCCACTTTGCAAAGAGATCATCAAAATTTGCGTGTGTGTGTGTGTGTGTGTGTGTGTGTGTGTGTGTGTATGTATGTATGTGTGTGTGCATTCCAGGTGAAGTGAGCAACTGTATGAAGGGAAAGTAAATAGAATATTGATTTAGGTGGAAAGCAAGTTGACCAATTTAGTTAGAAAAGAGGCAGAGGGTGAGGGAAGGAATAGGGAATTAGCCTAGGCCTAGAAAGATAGGATGTAACCATACTGGAAAATGTTTTAAATGTCAAATAGAGACATTTATATTTTATCCTAGATATAATTGGAAAGCTTTTTGAACAGGGAAGTGATATGATAAAGGAGTACCTTACTCTAGAACTTACAGATATAGGCAAAATTAAATTTGTTAGTGTTGACAGAGAAACTAGGGCATCATCAGTTTCAGTGGGTGCCTGACATGGAAAAGAAGTGCAGAATAGAGGGAAGGACACTAGAATTGAAGTAAAAAAGATTAAGCTTGGAGAGAGGGAACTACCTCTATGAGAAACCTGGTTTCAAAAAGTAATAAAGTAGTGCCACTCAAAAGATGGGTTGCTATGTATTTCTTGTTAGCCAAGCATCTTGATTTGTTTGAATGAATCTTCTCCTCCCATATGGTTTTAAATGTCCACCTGACAATATCCAGGCTGACTGAGCCTTCAGGCTTATAGGATTCCAACAAAACCATAAAGATTACACTAATATAATCTGTGAAAATGACCACATATTACAAAGATCTGTGGATATTATAAAAGCTATTTTTTTTACCTTAATCTAAGACATTTCTTTGAACGAGAGAAATTTACTACTAGGTTGTAGTGATAGTTGGGTTGTTGTTTGACTAATGCTGCTTCATAATTAAGGGGTAAGCTGTAGAACAGCCTTAGAACTATAATTTGATGCTGTTTGAACAGTGACCTGCATGATTAAGATGTGACACCATTATCTTAAGAAATTTGTACAACCAAAATATTTAGTGCTAAAGCTTTATTTTTTTCATCATAAAAAGTGAAATACTATCATTTCTAAGATAATTTACAATATTTTCATCTTTGGAAGCTTTCATTTTAAAATATAATTGACATGCTAAAATCACTTTTAAGATCTGTCAAATATAGCAGAAACTGTCATCATCTACTTGAAAATCACTTATGCACGAGGCAATTTTTAAGCTAGTAATTTAAAATCCCCATAAATCTTCTTCTTTCCACATATACTAGCAAATAAAATGGTAACTCAGTCAATATCCAAACTGCTTCACTGAAGCCATTTTATACTGATTACAAACAGTGGAATACATTTTTTTAAAAATTGAAATTCTAATTAGCATTGGCTTCCTGTCGGGGTTAGTAATTAAGAAAGTTGTCATTGTCAATCCTATTATTCTTGATAATGAAATTATTTAAACATCAAACGTGAATGTTCTATTAGCATGAAAATTGTAATTATTGTTAGCATCCTCATGGTACTTAATAAATATATCTCATCAACTTCCATTATCTTATTCAACACCTGTACACAGATGTTTGGGATAAAGTATTTGAAAAGGAACATGGATCCAAGATATTGATTGAGTTTACCTAATAGATTAGGAATCACTTTCCATGATTAAAAAAATAGATATTTCTGAGAACATATGTTCCAAATTTATTCTCAGGTGTATACCTGACCTTCATTTAATGGAAACTATGAAAACAATTCTGGGCCAAAAATTGCATTTCTGCCTAGGAAATGCATTTTTCTTACATATAGAGGGAAGAAAAAACTGTCCCTATAATATATCTCCTCTTTGATTTTCCCTTTAACCTAGAACTCTGAATCGTTTCAAGTAGCAAAGACCAAGGCTCCCTCTACCTCTTGTATGAATGAACTGTGTGAAATGAGAAACATCAGTGGAAGATTACCTTATACTAGTATGTGGCTGCTGGGAAATTTTCTCATTTGCCCTTCCCCAACTCTGGATAACATTGTATAATGAAAAGAAAATGTCATTTGAAGTCAGAACATCTGGTTTTGAATAACAACCCCACTACTAAATAGTTTTTGAACATGAGAAATTCATTCAGTTTTTTATAGGCTCAGTCCCTTCACTGTGAAACAGGTTTCACGATAAACTACTTAACCCAAAGGGCTGTTGGGATGATAAAATTTTCCATACACAAATAGCATGTTATCTCATTAAATTCTCAAGAAATATTGTGAAGTGGAGACTAGTAAAGTTGGTGGAATAGGAGACTATAGTCCATCTCTACATGGCAACTATTCTAGCAGACGTCTAGATATAATATGAGACCAAGTCATGACTGGAAAATCCAAAGAGAAAATACAATGGATTATTTTTTTTAATTATTTTATTTGTTTTCAGCCTTCTATAATCACTTCCATATAACTTAGATATTCTCCCTGCTTCTTTTCCCCTTCCTCCCCTCCTCGGTCTCTGAGTTGGCATACAATTTTATATACATTCTACACATATATTCCTATTAAATACATTTTCACCTTAGTCATGTTGCATAGAAGAATTAAAATGAATAGGAGAAATAATAAAACAAACCAAAATGTAATACAAAAGAAAATGATCTGCTACATTCTGTGATTGAATTCTATAGTTATTTCATGGGATGTGGACAGCATTTTGCCTTAAGAGACCATTGGGAATATTTTAAGTTCTTGCATTGCAATGAAGTTCTAAGTTTACCAGAAAAAATCCTCATACACTGTGGTTGTTGCTGTGTATAAAGTTCTCCTGGTTCTCCTCCTTCACTCAGCATCAGTTCATATAAATCTTTCCAGGCCTCTCTGAAGTCATCCTGTTCATCATTTCTTATGGCACAATAGTATTCCATTACATTCATATACAGTTTATTCAGTCATACCCCAATTGATGCACATCACCTTGATTTCCAGTTTTTGACCACTACAAAGAGAGCTGCCATGAACATTTTTGTACATGTGCAACCTTTTCCCATTTTTATGATCTCTTGGGGATACAGTCCTAGAAGAAGTATTGCTGGGTCAACAATGGATTATTTTTCAATTTGAAATTAGAAGGAGATGGACAAAGTTCTACAGGCCCTGGGCATAAGGTCTTGTGAAGAAGACATTGCATAGAGGTTTCTAGCATGTCCCAACGGGAGGCATAGGCAAGAGAAGATCCCTAATTCAACAGACTTAACAAAATGTAGGGAGCAGAAAGAAGAGCCAATCTGTAGTTCCGTCATTGTGACCTTTGAACACAGTTTCAGATGTAGAGAAAGGGACCTGTTCCTACAGATAGTCAACTGGCAGGTGTATAACAGAGCTTGGATGGGCTGCAGCCTTGAATACATGTTTTGGCACCCACAAGAATAGCATAGAGCAGCAGTTAATAGTATTTTTTACCCCTGAAGAGTATTGAGAATTCAATAATCAATCAATCAATATTTAGTAATATTGATAATTATTGATACTATGTACCAGAAATTATGAAAAATGCTGGGGATACAAAAAGAGGCGAAAAAAATCCCTATCCTCAAGGCATTTATACTCTAAGACGTCAGACAACATGCAAGCATATTATAAACAATCTACATACAGGATAAATAGAAAATAATTAGCAGGGAGAAAGAATTAAATTTGAGAGGGGTTGGGAACTTTCCATAAATGACAGGATTTTATTTTACTTTATTTTTTGGCAGTCTGTCAAGTTTTAATGTACAAGCCAAACAGAAGGGTACTATGTGCAGAGGAGATAGGGGAGGATCATTTCTTACTCTCCTCCTCCTCGAACAAAGCCTTGGTGATCTCTTTCTTAGCCTGCAGACACCCTTTCTCATGCTTTTGTGCTTCCTTAGTCTGCAGCCTGGTCAACCAAGAGCTTCTTCTGGTCCTTGTCTGCCTTCAGTTTATGAATGTGCTTCCTGAAGACCTACTTATTTTTCACCACATTTCCCTTCACTGACAAGTTCAGTCTGTGGTACATGTGGCTGTCAATCTTTCTTGGATTCATAATATTTTCTTAGCAGATAGCACAGAGCACAAGATCCTCATTTGCTGCATCTAGGTCACCTTCTCAAGCACTGGCACTACCCTTTCTCCTATTACTACCCATGTGCCTGCCCTTCCATAGAGTCAGAGTACTTTTCTGGCGTCTGAGAGGAGAGTGCACAGGAATGAGCTCCCAAATGATAAGCCCATCTTTAATCAGCTTCCAGATCTGCTGATGGGAATTGGTGTTGGCAACTTCTTTGGTCTTATTGGGGTCAAGTCATACCTTCTTTCCACATCAAAGAACACTAGAATCAAGCCTCTTCAGAAGTCTGAGCATACTCATGGATTTAGCCCCAGCATAGAAAAGTAAAGTAGAGAGAAATGATGGGATTTTAGCTGAGAGTGTTCCAGTCATAGGGGACCACAAGGAAAAATGTCCAGAGTCAAAAGAAATACCTTTTTAAATGAAAATCAAGGACTCCAGTGTCACTGGATTTAGAACAGCATGATGGAAGCAAGGAGCAAAAAAGGTAAAAAGGTAGAATCGGGCTGATAGTGAAGGGCTTTGAATTCCAAAGAGTGAATTTTTATTTGATCCTGGAGCCCATAAGGAGCATCTGGAATTTATGGAATAAGGAGGTGACATGGTTGTATCTGTACTTTAAGACAATCACTTTGGTGACTGGATGGAGACGAAATTAAATTGAAGAGAGACTTAAGATAGGGAGACTCACCAGCAGGCTACTGTAATAGCCAAAGCATGAGGTGATGAGACCCTGCTTCAGTGTGATGGCAGTATCAGAGAGAGGGATATATTCTAGATATGGTGGAAAAGGTGAAATGGGCTTTGGCAACAGATTGTACATGGAGGAGTGAGAAATAATGAAGAAGGAAGATGATCTTTATATTATCAAGCTGAAGGACTGAAAGGATTTCCCTTTTCAGTTATAAGAAAGTTAGAAGGGTGATGGGTTTAGAGGGAAAGATGAGATCAGTTTCGGGCATGTGGACTTTAAGATGTCTATTGGACTTTCAGGTTGAGGTATCTAAAGGGCAACTAGAGATGAATATCTGGAGGTCAGCAGAGAGATTAGGACAATAGGAAGACTGGAGAATTACTGACATAGAGATGGTAATTAATGTAATAGGAGTTGACATAACCACATGAAATAGTATAAAGGGAGAAAAGAAGAGGACTTAGGAAGAATCTTGGGGGCCACCTATGATCTGGATGAAAACCCAGCAAAGACTAAGAATGAGTAGTAGAAGAAGAACCAGGAGAGAATGTTTTCCTGAAATCTATAGAGAAGAATGTATCAAGAAGAAAAGGCAATAATGTCAAAGGTTAAAGAGAAGTTGAGAACAAAAATGAAGAAAAGGTCACGGGGCAATTAAGAGGTCAATGATAACTGGAGAGAGAAGTTTCATGGAATGATGAGGTTGAAAGCTTGGTTATAAGAAGTTGTGAGAAAAATTCTTAAAATAAGAAAGTGAGAGAAGAGAAAGTAGAGACATGAATTATAAATGGACCTTTCCAGGAATTTAACCAAAAAGGGCAAAAGTGACATAAAACTATAAGTAGTGGGGATGGCAGGATTAAATGAGTATTTTCTTGTCAGAATGCAAGAGATATGGGCATGTTTCTAGGTAGCAGGTAAGGAGCTTGCAAATAGAGTGAGTTAAAATAAAGACAACAAGCAAATCCTGTTTTGCTTCAGCTGAAACAAAAAGTCAGAGGTAGCGATCATGATCTGAGACCAATCAACGTAGCCAATACAAATTTTAATAAAGACCTAGCCTGCATAAATCAATTACTTGAATTTATTACACACCTACAACATGTCAGAAACTGCACTAAGCATGAGATGTACAAAGAAAGGCCAAATACAGCAAAGAGGTCATTAAATAGAAGAATACAAGTAGGAGAGAGAAAAAAAATGTAAGAAAACTGGGAAAATTAGGAAGGGTCCACATTATGAAAGGCTTTAAAAGCACATAGTTTAATATTTGTTAAAGAGGCAACAGGGAATCACTAAAGATAACAGAATAAAGGAGGTGGGTGGAGTGGCAGAGGTCACATGGTCAGACCTCTTCTTTAGGAAGATACATTTTATACACCCCCTTCCCCCTCTTTGAGAACCCAGATGTAGTGTTTCTCTCTCTGATAACTATGGTCAGATAGTTAGTCACCAACTGTCTGTTGAATTCAGGCAGAGAAAGCCATGTCTGTTGATCTCTAATTTCTCTGTATTTTCTTTGAAGTTCAGAGTGCTGACTTCCCTGAAATAGGAGAATGATATATGTGCTTGGTTAAAGGATTGATACATGTACTTGATTAAGTGATGGTTAACCCTTCAAAAGTTGCCTTTCCTTTTACAAATGCAGATCCAAGAACCCATGATAGCAGGACCTCCCGTGTATGTTGGGGTGCTTACTGATATACCTCCCCAAGATGACATGCAATCTCAATCTTCTGAATTCAAATTAGTTCTTTCAAATTGCATAAATGAAATAGAAAGAAATTTGAGGTAATTATATTCTAAAATTTGAATATCACACTTACACATGGAATATAAAAGTAAATTAATAAGATAAGCATAATATATGATAGTACTTGCAGTTTTCTAAAGATGTTTCCATGACCATTTTTTAAAGTACATAAGTAACTGCAAGATTTCCCATCATTAATTAAAATTAACTGAATGAAATAGATCTGAAGTAGGAGGCCACTGGAATAGCAACATGTTGAAAGGAAACATGAGGAAAGAGATTTATAAACCCCTTGCTAATATTTTTTAAAGATAGGGAAGAGCTAGAAAGAATCACAAATGAAAATCATGTGTTTTATTGTTTCTGTAGGATATCACTTGAGTGATTCTAGTAAACATAACTATAAAGTTTGGAATTTTATTCAGGTAATTCTCTGAAAAGAGCTATATAACTCTATTTCCATCATTTATCTATATCTTTATATCTATCTATCTGTCCGTCTATCTATCTATCTATCCATCTATCTACATGTCTACGTATCTATTTATCTATCTTTAAAAACTATTGGGAAAACCAAAGTTCAGAGATGAAGTTAGAAAGAAATCTTTTCTTCTTAGGGCAGGTTTCTTAAATCATACTAGTTTTAGTTGTAATCTTGTCATGAATACTACCTACTATATCTTCAACCAATGAACCAGATATGCTACTTTACTTGTTTTTCACATTATTTTCATTGGGTATGACATAAAAATTATAATTTTGCTCCTTTAGTATTATATTCATACGTAAGTATTTGAACTCCTCCAAGTATCATCAATAAAGAAGTCAATTTTAAAAATTCAATCTATATAGTAGAGAAATATTTTTAAATGAATTACATCATAACATTAAAAGTTCAAGCTTTTAAAATGAGATGAAACTAAAAATGTGATAAATAAATTATCCAAATAATGTTGCCATTCAAACAGATTCTGAGTGACAGTTTGTTGGGGATATTGGACAAGGAATTTATTTATGATTCAAGTAGGGGCCGACTAATGGTCTAACTCAACTCAGAAACTCTAAGACTTTATAATCTCAAATTCTAGAGTCAAAATCTTAGTAAAAGAACCTCCTTATTCATACACCTAGAAAAGGCAAAAAAAAAAAAAGGTCCCTTGAACGTTTAGAGAGTTACTAAAAACAACAACTACAAAAAACATCTAGCTTCACATGAATTATTCATGTCATTGAGTAATACAAATAAATATTCAGTCAATAGCACTAGCCGGTGATATTTCATTCTTGGACTACATCAAAGAACTCTAACAGAGTTTTACTATAAAGCCCTATCTCAAGAGGATCATAGAATGTTATTTTAGTTTAGCCTTTAATAGCCTCTCTCTAAAACAAAACAAAATAATTGCTTCAAAAGTACACAACATTCAAATGTTTTGTTAATGAAAACAATCCCATGATGACTCTCTTTGGTTTGGCATACAAAAAAAGTGTTTTATCATTAACACTGTATTCCGAAAGTGGGCTAATGAAATGTACTTAAGATGTCTGAACAAATTTAGTTCCTAAGTTGTCTATTAAAGAGATGCTACTCACCAAGTAAGCTTATCTTTTTTTAATTTCCATATAAACATCCTTATTTCTCTGGTGTACCCTCCGCAAAGTCAGATAAGAGTGTGGTATACATGGCATTTTGCTTCGACTTTCAGAGATACTCTGGTGTGAAAATAATGTTTATTTACTTACATAAACAGTTTAGAATCTCCAGTGCTTTTTATAAGGGTGAAATGTCTGTTATTACTTTCCCATATAAGTAATATAAGTTTTGCAAATTTCCCTATGTATATTACTTTATTCTTAATGATGAAAGCAATTCTACCAAATTCCATTATACATCATTGTTTTAATATTCATTACCTAGTCATAAATAATAGATGTGTCTTACACTTGAGATTTTACCTTCATTTTACATATCATCTTTCATGATGCTTAGATATAAAATGTTTTATAAAATATAAAGTTATTATATAGGGAATAATAAACACATACAGAATTTAAAAGTAAATGAAACATGCAGAAGTTGCTTTTGTAAAATGAAGCACTTCCCCCCCCACCGTTTCTTCTAGAATAGTATTGACATAACACCTTATTGTTACTTGGAGATGAAAAATCTGTTTAATAAAAAATTAATATGTAAGATGACCAGAATGGAAGAATTTTTTTTTACATTTTTCTTACTATGTTATGTAGGGGTATTCCATAACACCACCATTCATGTTGAATACAGAGGAGCATGGAATGACTTATATGAACTGGTTAAAATCAAAGTAAGCAGAGAGAGGAAAACATAGACAATGATTATTACGGTGTAAATGCAAAGAATAATCACCATGATATGACTGAATTAGAATATTATGCAATTTTAATGATCACATTTTGTCCCAGAGAAAAGATCTAAAAAAAATACCTCCCCTCATTCCTTTGCAATGGTGGTAGTGTTCATGGGTATGAAATACTGAATATAAGAGCAATTTTATTTTCTTGTTCATTGATTAGTTTGACTGATTTATTTTTTACTTTCTCCCTCCTTTTTTAAAAAAGTCTCTATTATAAGGAATATCTCTCTAGCAGAGGGGAAGGGGAGATGTAGATGTAGAGAATCAGGGAAAATCAGGAGGAGGCATGAACAAAACATCTATTGAACAAAGAATCATTTTCTTCTGTTAGTTACTTAGAGCAAATCTCAGGTAGTTATTTATAGTTTGTCGTTCTTCATTTGAAAACTTTACATATCCTTTAGCCACATAACCACATAACCACTTGGGAATGACGCTTGTATATTTTTTCTTTACCAGCATTTTTTTGTTCTTATTACCTACTCTACATTGATCTCTATTTATTATATTCATGCAAAACTTTTACATTTTATGTAGGCAGCATTTTCTGTTTTGTATTTTATGATCTCTTGTATCCCTTGTTTAGTTGAGAATTCTCTCCTTACCTGTAGATGTGATTTGATTCTAATTGTATTTTTTTTCCTATTTTAAAATTATGTAGTCATTTGTATTAAGATTGCACAAGAATATTAAGTTAATTGGGACATATGGTATGGAATGTTGGTCTATATTTATAAAGGGCCAAAGAATTTTCCGCTTTCTCCATGATTTTTTGTCAGAATGGAGTCCTTTCCCCTGTAATTTAGATTTTTTTGGATATTTCAAAAACTAGACAATTTTTATTACTTTAATTTTTTAATTTATCCAATAATTTCCACTAATCTCCCTTTCTACCTTTTAATCAATACTGAATATTTTGATGTCCACTTTCAGTTGAGGTAACACTTCAATGTCACTTTTGCCTCATTATTTCTCTTGAGATTCTAGATATTTTATTCTTCAAATGACTCTTTTTGAATTGTGTCTAGCTCTATAATGTATTCTTTCAGGAACATGATTTGTATTAGGGGCAGCTAGGTGGTGCAGTGGATAGAGCACCAGTGCAGGAATCAGGAGGACCTGAGTTCCAATCTCACTTCAGATACTTAACACTCACTATCTGTGTGACCTTGGGCAAGTCACTTAACCCTGGTTGTCTCATCCTGGGTCATCTCCAGTCATCCTAATGACTATCTGATCACTGGATTCAGATGACTCTAGAGGAGAAGTGAAGCAGGTGACCTGCACAGCCCTCCTCACTCAAAACAAAGTCAAGTGCAAGTTATATCATCATTTCTCTGATGGCATGGTCTTCTTCAGCAGTGAAGGACAAGTACACGCACACAATGATTTGTGTTGCACTAAATTTAAAAATTAATTTTAGAAATATTGTAATTTATTATTCAATATAGTTACAGTGAATAATTATTTGATATATGCTTTGTGTCTTCCTGTTTTGTCTTACAAAAAGGAGTTTGATAGATTGTCCTCTGTATCTATTTTTGATCATTTTTTTGTTCAACACAGTATTGATTGGTCTTTAAAAGTTTGATAGAATTTACTTGTAAATTTGCCTATCCTACTTCCTTTCCTTTCTTTTCATTCTTTCCTTTCCTTTTCTTCTTTCTTTTCATAAACTGTTTATGACTTACTTTTCTTTTCTCTAAAATATAAGTACATAATATATTATTCCTCTTATAAATTAAGTAATCTACATTTCTAGACAATTATCAATTTATTTGTATAAACAAGATATCATTTATTTATATAGTTGTATATTAATAGGATTTAAAATAATAATTGTTTTCCTTTTTTTCCCTTAAGCAAGTTATCTAATACTTGACATTTTTTCTTCCTTCCAACAATTTAACTTTTATATTTTTTCAGTTTCATATTATTCTCAATTTGAAGTGTCTCTGTCTTCCAATTTTCAAGATTTCTTCTGTTGTACTTGTAGAATTACTAAGTTTTTATAATCTAATTATATGCTCAGTTCACTGATCCTTTCTTTTTTATTTTGTTAGTATGCTTATGGAGATATAAATTTGTTACTGAGGACTGACTGATTAGCTGTGCCATATATATTTGGGTATGGTGTTTCATTGTAATCAATTATTTTTAACATATTTATTGTTTTTAGTTATCTGTTCTTTGAACATTCATTATTCAGGTATTAGTGTCTATTAGAATATATCCTTTACTCATATTTCCTTTACCCATTGCAATTTTTCTTTTATTTTGATCTGTAATGGATGCATTTATCATGTTTATCTTTAATTCTTATTAATGATTCCTCTATGTTGTAACACAAACCCATTTCATAAAAGTATTATGGGATGCTAAGAAAAGCCCTCATCAAGTCCCTCATGGACTATCACAACAGGCTTCTAATTAATCTTCCTGCCTCAGATTCCTCTACATACTAATCCATCCTCTATTCAACTTCCAAGGTGGTCCACTGGAAGCACAGGTCTGATCATGTCTTCCTTTCCACCCCCTGTTCTGTGCCTTCCATTCATTAAAACTCACTATCTCCTTTTGTAAGTTCGTGTTCATTTGAGATTTAAAGCCCTTTATAACATGACACTTTACTGTATTTCTAGTCTTCTTACACTTGACTCCCTTCAACACATTCTATTCAAGTGAATTACTTTTGTTTCTCAAATAGGGCACTCTATCTATCAACTTCAAGGCTTTTCATTAACTTCCCTTGATGTCTATTACTCTATGTTTTCTCTCCTCACTTCTCCCTTTTATATTCCTTGGCTTCTTTTCAGAGTTAACTCTGATACCTTCTTCTACTAGAGTCATTTGTCCATCTTCTATGTAACAATGCCTTCCTTCTAAAATTATCTTCCACTTACTACACACACACACACACACACACACACACACACACACACACACTTATGTGTATGTATACATTCATATACATACTATATATGTATACATACATATATGTGTGTGTCTGTGTCTGTGTGTGATTTTTATTCCCCATGTTGCCTTCTGCATTAGAGTTTGAGCACTTTAGCTCACTCCTAAAATGGAAGCAGATAGAATGGATTGGAAACCAAAATCCAATATGTTATTTATGAGAGATTTACTTTGAACAGAAAGACACGCACAGAAAATTGAAATAAGGAACTGGAGCAGAATCAATTACGGTTCAAGTTAAGTAAAAAATAAAACAAGAATAGTACTAATGACCTCAGAGCAAAAGCAAAAACAAAGACCTAATTTAAAAGAGATAAAAAAGTACCATAAAAGATAACAAATAGATAACAAAGTGAAATAAAAAAAAATTAAATGCAAATTTCTCTTATAAAGGTCTAATTTCAGACAAATACTCCCTTGTGTATGTGTGTATATATATATATATATATATATATATATATATATATATATATATATATATATATGTAATGTGTGTGTATACACACACATATAAGGAACCAACTCAAATTTTATTTAATCTCAATAATTCATTTGTTTTTTTAAAAATGAGTCATTCCACAGTTGATAAATGGAAAAAAGATATGAAAGGTCAGTTTTCAGAAGAAGAAATCAAAGCTATCTATAGTCATATAAAAGTATTCTAAATCACTACTGATTAGAAAAATACAAATTAAAAGAACTCTGAGCTACCATGTCACATTTATCGGAAATTGCAAATGCAGAGGGAATGAGAGAAAATGTGTAGACTAATAAATTTTATGTGAAGTTATGAACTAATGCAATTATTTTGGAGAACAATTTGGAACTATGCTGAAGGATGTATAAAACTATGCTTGCCCTTTGATCCAGCAATAATTTTGTTAGGTCTGCATTCCAAAGAGTTTGAAGAAAAAGGAAAAAGACCTATATGTATAAGTATATGTATAGCTGTTCTTTGTGTGCTGGCAAAGAATGGGAAATTAAGGGGATATACATCAATTGGGCAATGGATAGACAAAATGTAGTATAGGATTGTGATGGTGCTATGGTGTGATGTGCTATGAGAAATTACAAGGCAGATGGTTTTAAAAAAAATGTGGCAACACTTATATTGACTGATGCAAAGTGAAGTGAGAAGAATGAGAGAGCATTGTACACAGTAAAAGCAAAGTTCTAATGGTCACTAACTGTGAAAAAACTTGACTACCCTGATCAATACAATGATTCAAGATTATGCAAAAGGAACCATGAAGGGAAACATACTATCAGAAAGGGAACTGATGTTAGAGTTCAAATTGAAGGATAATTTTCTTGGTATCTTTATTTTTCTAGATTTTTTTGTAACATATCTAATATGGGAATATGTTTTACGTGATTTCACATGTATAATTAATACAATTTTGCTTGCCTTCTCAGTGGGTGATAGAATGAGCAAGGGAGAGAATTTGAAACTCAAAACTTAAAAGGAAATGAACATTAAGACAAATAATCTATTTGGGAACAGAATTTGAACTCTTTGAGGGCAGGGAACAATATTTTGCCTTTTTTATTTCTGGTAGTATTAAGGTATCTATGTGTCTCCCCACAGAAAAGGAGCATGACTGAAGTATGATCTAGAAAAGAAGACTGAGAATGATTGGGTAAAATGATATGAGGAAAACCGATGTAACAAAAATTCAGGGAGAGTCTTCAAAAATAGTGGGTGGTTGATAGTAAAATGCTACAAAGGGGTCAAGGAGAATGAAGATAGAGAAAAGGCCATCAACTGGTAATTTAGAGAATGAAAACTTTGGGGAGAGCAGTTTTAATTAAGTGATGAAGCCTCAAGAGGGAGTATAAAAGTTTAAGAAGTAGGAGCAAAAAAGGGCCAAGATGGGTAGAAGCAAGGACCTACTAGAGCTCTCCTCCCAAACCCCTCAAAAAAACCTGAAAAAATGACTAAACTAATTCTAGAACAGTAGAAGAGGCACAAAATGACAGATTGTGATGGCAAGCAAAGTAGAATCTTTTGCTGTTTTTGTTTTAGTATAATCAAGTCTCTCTGATTGAATCTTGCCTTTATTTACCAAAAGCCTTTACTAGAGTAAAGGAGAGAAACAAAGCATTTCTTTAACTAGAAACAGTAAATATATTTGTATTGTTAATTATTTTAATGTGATAAAAGAAGATCTTCCCCACCCATTAATGGGCCTGCCCATTAAGGTGAGTTTGATTAGTAAGGATTTGTAGGAAGGCCCACACCTTTTGTTAAGTTTCTATTGAGGCACTGGTTCTCCAGGGTTGTAATGCCTTCTGGCTCTAAAACAATGTATAAATACTCTGAGGGTGAGATTTTACTTTGGGACTTACTGACTGGAAGTGTTTGGCCATATTAGACTCTGGGAAGCCACTAAGGAGCCCCCCAGCTTTGCAAACCCAGATGTCGGTGCTTCCCTCTCTGGTAACTATGATCAGACAGTTGGACCTGTCTATTGATCTGTGATATATATATATATATATATATATATATATATATATATATATATATATATATATATATATATATATTAGTTATGGTCAGACAGTTGGATGCCTATCTGTTGGTCTTTATTTCTCTTCTTTATTTGTCTCCATTGGTGAAGATACATATGCTTGATTGGAGTGATTGCTGACCTCTCAAAAGTGGCCTTTCCTTTTAGAAAAGCAGATCAAAGAACCCCTGTGTATATTGGGGTGCTTACTGCTACACTGACTGAAGCAAATTTCCAGCCTAAAACAATCTGGAAGGTTGACAGGAAAAGCCTTTCAAACTTGGCTGGGAGTGGAGCACAATTTGGCAGCTGCTGAGTTTCCAGACTTCTCAAATCACAAACACCAAAGACAGTTTCGAAGGTCAGTGGGAAGGGTTGCTCACCTGGCTGAGAGGGGTATGTGGTTGGCCCTAGCCCTAGCCCTGGCCCCAGCCCCAGCCCTGGTCTCAGTCCCAGGGGGATGACAGCAACTTCTGAAGGGCAAGCTGCTTCTGGAGCCTTCCACTTAACAAAGAACTCAAAAATCAAGTAATTATTGGGAAAATGAGAAAAAAAGGAGGAAAAGAAACAGACTATAGATTCTACTTTCTTGATGAAGAGGTATTTTCTTACATCATTGATGGCAAGGAAGATTAAAACATAGAACAAGAAGAATACAACAAAGCCAAAGCTCCTGCATTTAAAGCCTCCAAGAAAAATATGAATTGGTCCCAGGCCATGGAAGAGATCAAAAAGGATTTTGAAGACAAATAAGAGAAGTAGAACAAAAACCAGGAAGAGAAATGAGAGAGATGCAAAAAAATCATGAAAAACAAGTCAACTACTTACTAAAGGAAACCCCCCAAAATGCTGAAGAAAATAATGTCTTTAAAATTAGACTAACCCCAATGGCAAAAGAGGTCCAAAAAGTCATTGAGGAAAAGAATGCCTTAAAAAGCAAAAAGGGCCAAATGGACAAAGAGATTCAAAAGCTCATTGAAGAAAATCATTCCTTAAAAATTTGAACGAAACAAATGGAAACTAATTGAGAAATCAAGAAGTTATCAAGCAAAACCAAAAGAATGAAAAAATAGAAGATAATGTGAAGCATCTCATTGGAAAATCAACTGACCTGGAAAATGGATCATGGAAATGTAATTTAAAAATTATTGGACTCTCTGAAAGCCATGATCAAAAAAATAACATAGACATCATCTTTTAAGAAATTGTCAAGGAAAACTACCTTGATATTCTACAACCTGAAAGTAAAATAAAAATGGAAAGAATCCACCAATCAACTCCTAAAAGACATGCCAAAAGGAAAATTCCTAGGAATATTGTAGCCAAATTCAAGAGTTTCCAGGTCTGGGACAAAATATTACAAGCAGCCAGAAAGAAATAATTCAAGTATTGTGGAAACACCATCTCAAGATTTAGCAACTTCTGCCCTAAAGGATCAGAAGGATTGGGATATGATATTCCACAGGTCAAAGTAGATAGGATGAAAACCAAGAATGAAATACCAGCTAAATTGTGTATATTATTTCAGGGCAAAAAATGGAACTTCAATGAAATAGAGGACTTCCAAGGATTCTTGTTGAAAAGACCAGAACGGATTAGAAAATTTGACTTTCAAATATTAGAATCAAGGAGCATGAAGAGGTCAATAGGAAAGAGAAACCATAAAGGATTTATTAAAGTTGAACTATTTGCATTCCTTTGTGAAAAGATGATACTTGTAACTAATAAGACCTTTCTCAGTATTTGTATATTTGGAGGGAATATTTGTATGTGTGTGCATACAATATACATTCATGTATACACACACAGAGGTCACGGGGTGAGCTGAATATGAAGGGATGACATCTTAAAAAGAAAATTAAAGATTGAGATGAATGTCCTAAGAGAAAGAGAGAAGGAGAGGTAGAATATAGTAAATCATCTCACATAAAATGGGGCAAGAAAGAACTTATAGAATGGAGGGGAAGATGAGAGGGAATAAGTGAGCCTTATTTTCATCAGATTTGCATTCAGCAGGGAATAACAAACACACTCAGTTGGGTATGGAAGTTTTCTTTCCCTACAGGAAAGAAGGGGTGAAGGAAATAAGAAAGGGGGGATACTAGAAGGGCTGGAAATTTGGGAGAAGGGGCAATCAGAAGCAAACACTTTGGTAGAGGGACAAATCAAAGGAGAGAACAGAATAAATAGGAGGCAGTATAGAATGGAGGGAAATATAATCAGCCTTTCACAACATGACTATTATGGAAGTGTTTTTGTATGACTACATAGGCATAACAAACATTGAATTGCTTGCCTTCTCAATGAGGATGGAGGGGGAGGAGAAAGGGAGAGAATGTGGAACTCAAGGCTTTAAAATTGAATGCTAAATATTGTTTTTACATGCAAATAGTTAATAAGATATATAGGCAATGAGGTATAGAAATCTATCTTCCTTTAAAGAAAAATAGAAGGGAAGGGAATTAGGCAGGGTTGCAGGTGTGGAGTATTGCCAAACAACATTCACAGCACTACCAAACAACATTCACAGTGGTAACTATGAATATACCAGTGTAGTACTCAATCATAAAATATAAAAGACTCTCCATATAGAAGGCAGAAAGCCTTTAGACACCAGAAAGCCAAATCCCAGAACCAGAAAGCAAAATCCATCATAGTGACTAAGAAATTAATACACATGATCACCACAGGGAGCAAAGCCATTTCAAGCCTCCCTGCTCCCAGGGCCTTCTCATAAGCAAACACTCAGGAGCCTGAGCCCTATTGTGCAGTCCTGCCTGCCTCCTCTCCCCTCTGACCCAACACTCACTCACTTCCTCCTGGTTCTGCTCCACCCTTTCAGCAAACTCCTCCTAACACAGACTCCTTGTGATTTAATGGGCCTAATAATGAATAGGAAAGATTTTCCAATTAAATTACCATTATAGCATGATAGAATGGAGGGACAGATTGAAGGAAATGGTAATCAGAATGCCTGCTGCCCTGGAGGGGAAGACAGGGAGAAAATTTGAAATTCAAAATTTTGTGAAAGTAAATGTTGAAAATAGAAAATCAATAAATTTTAAAAATAAATTTAAAAAAGAAGTAGGAGCAGGGAAACTAGAAACAAGTTGCTTGTTTTTCTAAGAATCTTGCTGTGAACAAGTGACAAAATTTAGATTGTAACTAAAGTTCAGTGTTCTTGCTGCATAGGGCTGTTATATTTTTCCAATGTTTCTTTAAAAGTTTTATTTCCTTATGTTTCAATTACCTTGCATTTTTGTATTCTAAATCTGCAACTCCTCTTTTCAGAGAATATACAGTAATGGTTAGTATCTGCTTTTTATTCAGAATTAATCTCTGGATATACTTGCTGGCTACTTCTTAGGAGATTTAATTGCTACCTTCATTTCTTTGATAAAGTTACTTTTTTTTTATTTGGCCTCCAAGAACATAGTGGAAGTTCTAGGAGTTGTCTGTCCTATTGTTATTTCAGGTGTCCTTACAGAAGTTATGACAGCTTCATAACACCTTGACTTAATGCCCTTTCAAAGTCTTTCTGTTTGCGTTTCTCTTGAATATTTGCTCATTTTTCCTCTTTCGTCAGAATTTACCCATCTTTATCCAACACTGCTGATTTTTCTTTGGTGACCTTCCTCCAAAATTGCTTCTATTGTTATATCTCATCTCTTGCTCTTGCTACTCTTTCCTCTTTTCCTTCAGAACACCAGGTTTTCATCAAAATCTGTCCCTCAGATGGTTAAAATGACCTGAACTACTGGTATCCTACACCAGAAGAGAGTCTAAGGCCGTTGTATTAGGCAGTGGTCTCCATGTTTGCCAATTTCAATCCTTCTGGCCTCCTTCTTCCATTCTGAAATTAAATTTCTTCAATCTCCACACTCATCCCCAGGTGCTGTTTTTTCTACTACTCAAGGTATCACTCCTAAAAGCATTTGGATGCCTTCTTTATCAATCTCTTTCTCTTTTTACTGGCTGCTTCTTATATATTATATTAACTACTAATATGCAACACTGCACTTCTGGTCTCCTTCTTCCTGTCTTATTCCCCTGAGCTCCATACTTCTTCATACAGTGCCCTTTCCTTCTTCCCATTCTGAGTTCATCTAATTATCAGGCCTCAATTAACCTGATAATTGATAGTGACAAAGCATCAAATCCTTAAGTTAATTGCTTAAAACTATCCTAACCACATGGGACAGGTAGCTGGAACAACAGGCTACTAGATAAACAGTGGAGAAAGCATCACGCCTAGAGTCAAGAATACATGAGCGCAAATTCGGTCTCAAATACTTCCTAGTGATGGTGGGTAAATCACTGAACTTCTGTTCACCTCAGTTTCCTCATATGTAAAGTGGAGATAGTAATTGTATGTAATTCCCAGAGTCGTTAGGATCAAATGAGATAAATGTGAAGTGTGTAACACAGTGCCTTGCACACAGTACGCGCTATATAAATGTTACTTGTTATTAACATCACCATGATTTTCACTGTTAGTCATTCTGGCTTTGTGTCTAATAATAAAATGATAATCTTGATGACTGTTATTGTAATAATAGTACTTCAAATCAATGTCCGGAAATAAATGGCAGGGACAAGAAAATTCAGAGCAGCTGAACCTCTGCCCACCCTGGAAGGGGAGCTCAGATTCTATTACCTCAAAAGATTGATTCCGAAACTAATTGTCCAAAATGACCTCAGGTATAAGGGTTGTAAGATTTCCTGGGCTTAAATTGAGCCCTGGAAGCAGGGAAGATGAAAGGAGGAAGTACTGTTCTAGCAGGTTGGTCTTCAGTTTTTTATTTTTCCTAAGAATCACCATGTTCTGAAGACCTTTTTTTTTTCCCTTTAGTTTTTCTTCTTCATTTTGGAACTCTTAACTGAAATCATTTAATGTGTTAGTGGAGAAATACCCGTAGGATACCTTTCATTCCTCCGTCTTCCCAAGATTCCTGTTCTAATAAATTCTTAATTTCTTTTGAAAATAAGGGTTCATCATTCAAAAGAAAAAAGAACACGAGGGAATATTAGAATTGTGTTCATGCTTTTGAGGGATTGTCATGTGCCTAGGGATCCTTAAGCTCCTCTGCGAACTTGGCATCCATCCATCAAAAGCAGTAGAAGTATTCAATCAATGTCAACCCTGTCTGTGTGTTTGACATATAAATGTATTTTAAGTATTTCTGTATTAGTACTAATATTCTCTGTGCATAGAGGTTGTTTGGATGGATCAGCATATCTGTCTCTTAAGATATTTCCCCAAAGTCTTCGATATGTATTTTAGTCTTACATGTTCAATAAATAAACCTCCTCAGCTTTCAAAAGAACCAGCATCTCTCTGAAATATATTGAAGAAGGAAGGGTAGAGAATTATATGCAACCTAGATATCATCACTGTTAATGTGCAATTTAGAAGACTAGATCTGCCCAGCAATGTGGAAATCACCATGTTTCCTTGAAGAAATCTACTGGCAGTTTTTACTAGAAAGAAAGCAGTATGGAGCATGGAATAAAAAGGTAGACTTTGGAGTTAGGAAGGAATAAATGTATGACAAATAGCGGTTTCATGATGAGGGGCAAGCAGTTTAACTTTTTAAAATTTTATTAAGTATTTTATTTTTCTCTAGTAGCATGTAAAAACAATTTTTAGCCTTTATTTTTAAAACTTTGAGTTCTAATTTCTCTCTCTTCAATTCTGCACCCCATCCCCTTTATCAAGAAGGTAAGCAATTTGATATGTTATAAATGTGTAGTTATGTAAAACATTTCCATAATAATCATGCTGCAAAAGAAAACATGGACAAAAAGCCCTGAAGAAAAATAAAGTAAAAGGAAAAGTATACTTTAATCTGTAGTCAGATACCACTAGTTCTTATATCATTGCATTGCCGAAAATAGTTGTCATTCACAGCTGATCATAAAGTGTTGCTTTTAATATTGCATTAAAATATTATTACTTTGTACACAGTATATTTCACTTCACATCAGCCCATGCACATCTTTTCAGTTTCTCTGAGAGAATCCTACTCATCATTTCCTATATTACAATAGTATTCCATCATAACAGCATACCAGCCATACCCCCACAGATGCCATCCCCTTAATACATAATTATTTGACCCCAGAAAAGAGCTACTCTAAATATTCTTGTACATATATGTCCTTTTTTAAATCTCTTTTGGGATACAGAGAAAGTAGTGGTATTCATGGTCAAGGGATATGCATGGTTTTATAACCATTTTGGTATAGTTCCAAATTGCGCTACAGAATGTTTGAATCAGTTCACAACTCCACTAGCAAAGCATTGAAGTTTCATTTTTCCCACATCTCCTCAAACATTTGCCATTTGCCTTTTCTGCCCTATTAGGCAATCTAGTTGGTATGAGATAGTGCCTTGGAATTTTCTTAATTTGAATTTCTCCAATCAATAGTGAGTTAGAGTATTTTTCATGTGGCTACAGATATCTTTCATCTGAAAAATGACCATAGCTTTTAATCAATTATCAATTCAGTAAAGGATATTTTTATAAATTTAACTCCGTTCTCTATGTTTGAGAAATGAGGCCTTTATCAGAGAAACTTCCTTCATGGTTTTTATTTTGCCCAGTTAACTAGTGTTAACTGTATTTCCCAGTATTCTATCCCCACCTCATTTATTCTGTCCTCTTTTACCCTTTTCCTCCTCAAAAGTGTTCACTTATGATTACCCATCCCTCAATCTACCTTCTCTTCTATCACCCCCTCTTTTCATTTCTTTTATTCTCTTCCCCTCCTACTTTCCTGTAGAGTTATGTAATATATATGTATATGTGTATGTTCATGTGTGTGTGTTCATGTGTGTATGTATTCCTTCTAATTATCCTAATAATGAGAAAACCCTTACGAGTTACAAATATCATTTGCCCATGTAGGGATGTAAACATTTTGATTCTTTTTTAATTATTAAGTATCCTATGATTTCTCTTTCCTGTTTACCTTTTGGTGTTTCTCTTGAGTCTTGTATTTGAAAGTCAAATTTTCTATTTAGCTCTGATGTTTTCATCAAGAATGCTTGAAGGTCCTCTATCTCATTAAATTTGCATTTCCCTTCCAATGAATTATACTCAGTTTTGCTGGATAGGTGATTCTTGATTGTAATTCTAGCTCCTTTGCCCTCTGGAATATCATATTCCCAGCCCTCCAAACCTTTAATGCAGAAACTGCTTAATCTTGTGTTATGCTGACTGTGGCTCAACCATACTTGAATTGTTTCTTTTTTTTTCATAGAAACTTCTATATAAACTGATAACAGTACAAAGAAAGCAGAACCAGGAGAGTCATGTAAGCAATGGTTACATTACTGTAAATGATAACAGAACTTACATCAAATACAATGATCAGTGTTGGTTCCTGATGACTGCAGTTAGGTTATCACATCTTGGTGGAGAATGTGGGGCCTGGGAACATCTGTTATTTTTAGTTGTGCTTAAGTTTTTTTGTTGGGGTAGGGGGAACAGATGGACATACAATTGGGAAGGGATTACGATGTAAAAAAAGTCCATTTGAAAAATATTTCTTACCTAACTAAAACAGCGTTTTACAAACCTAGGTTTGTATGTACAACATATGCTAGAGAAACAGAAACCTAATCACAGTGGAAGGGACAAAAACTTTCTGCAGAAGGGAGAAAAGCTCTGCTTGCATAACAATGAAGGCTGAAGGAATCCAGGTATAGTCACAGAGATGAAGTGGTTCATAACTGAAAGCTCAGAAAACCCCCCCAAAAAAAGACATTGGAAAGGAACATTTTTGGAATTAAGAGAAGCCAAAATTTGACTGGAAGTAGGAGGGCAAATGAGGTATATACTTTCCTCTTTGCTCTGAAAAAGAAAAATAACTTTTTCAAAGCCCAAGACTCCCCCTTTCTAGCTCCTGAGTGCCAACCAAGAATGTCCACTTTCCCTCATTAAGAGGGGGCTAGACATAGCAGCTCTGTAAGGGATGGTGGCCTGACTCCAAAGCAGAAGGCAATCCAAGAGCAACACCCCTCAGTCTTCCTTCTAGTCATCTTGTGCCCAGGCAGGTATTGGAGAAGAGTACTCAAAGTCAGGCCCTTTATAGTAAAGGCATGAAGGTACATCAGCAGCTCCTGAGGCAAGGAATCTTGTCTCACCAAATGGCATTCCTCACAGAGAGAGTCCATGTCTTTACTCTTAAGCCCTGACTCAGATGCCTCCTGGAGAGCCAGCTCTGTTGTGTCCAAATCAAGGGAGGCTGCTTGGTTTGGCTTATCTGGGTCTCTTGTGGTTGCAGCTAGCTCTTTCAAGTCCTATTTGAAAAACGGGTCTAATGCAGGTTTAAGACCTGTAGGTAGGTCCCCTTCAAAGACATCTAGAATATTGGAGCTTAGTTTGGCCTGGTGTTCCTCTAACAGGTTCCATAGCAGTTCATCATCTGTCTTCTGGATATGATGACCTCGACTCCAGGCCAGGCCCCACATTGCTGTATTATAGATGAGGCGACTGATAATTGGGTGGCACAGGAACTACAAGTGTATTGAGATTAGGTGGGTAAGGCCAGTAAGAAATAAGCACTGGACCATGCTAGAGTGACCATTGTAACTCAGCCTGTGGAACACAGTTTCACAGGGCTTGCCCTGTGGGTCCACACAGCACAGTTCCACCTTGTAGGATGTCATCAAGATGGGCTCCTTGCAGGTGACTTCTTCAGCAGGGAACCCTCCTTCTACTTGGCACACACATTCTTTCTTCAGTTACCAATCTCTAACTTGATTGTGGGTCTGCAGAGAGACACACCAGCTATCTTGACACACATGAACACCCCCAAGGTGAGTCAGCCCAGCCTGTGCAGTGGATGCAGCTCCTTAAACTGGTATTCCTTGCCCAGGAAGAAGATGACAGTGCTGTGGTGGAATCGACCACAAAGGTTAATGGGCATGGAGGAGGACTTGTCCACTACCACGACTTTGTGGTTCTCAGCTGCCAGTTGGATGAGTTCTGCTTCCATGGGGGTTCATCCTGGTGGACTGTGTTCTCTAGCAAGTCATTTTCTTAAAAACTCTTCCAAGTTTGTTATTGGGTACCAGCATGATGCTACAGTTTGGTGGCAAGAAATTGTCATGTAAAGACCATGAGGACATCTTCCAACGATATTTATCATTAGTTTGGTCTTCATTATTAGAGCATGGTATATAGAGATCATGATTTGACTGGAAAACAGGATCCAAAAAAAGAACCAGGAAAACGGTGCCAATCTGTCCATTTTTGTTCTTTGCGTGTCTGTGAAATCCATGTAAAGGACCAGTGCTCTCCAAAAGGTCAAGTGAACCACTTCACCAGTTGGTCTACTTCCCTTATCCAATTAAGCAGACAAATTGCTCCTGCTAGTTAATAACAAGAAGGCAGAAGTTCTTACAGAGTTTGCTGTCATGAGACCACAAGACATGTTGCTATCAGGAAAAGTATAAAGGGATAAAAAGTAACACTAAAAATAGCGAGTGTCTAGCTATAGCACTTTGCAAACAGTGTCTCATTCTATCCTCACAACCCCCACGGGGAGGTCGTACTATTGTCATCCCCATTATACAGATGAGGAAAGTGGGGCTGAGAGATTAAGGGATTTGTTCAGGGGACACACTTCTAATTAAATGTCTGTAGCCGGATTTGAACTCCAGCCTTCCTGATCATTCTATCCCCCAGTACAACCGTAGAGTGTGCTACGTAGATCTGAGGTGGAGGTTAGGAAAGGCTTTTCAAGGGAAGTCATTGCCTTGGTCCTGGATGTCTCCTCCTCATCTCTAAGGGCCTCCCCTTAAGAACAGCACTGAGGGTACACACTGGCTACTCATTGAGGCACAGGCGACTGGCCCTGGCTGCTGCCTTATAGTGGGAGAGGGGTTGGGCATGAAACTGGGTACTGTAGACATGAAGCAAGTGTCTCTTGAAGTAGGTCTGGAAGTCAAAGTAGTAAGCCCACACTTTGCTCAGCCCGTGCAATAAGTAATAGCTGGTCTCGACAAAGTACTGATCACTGAAGCTGACCCAGGCCTGCCGCTTCTTTTGGGACCCCTGCAGATTCTTCCACCAACCCAAGGTTGAGGTCAAGGTTGGACCTGGCACCTGTTTCTTCTCTGGGGCTGTGGGCTGCTACCCTCCACAGGGCTCAGGGACTCCCTGAAGCTACTCCTCCTATGACTCTTGGGAGCAGCCAGGGTCTCTGTCCTTCCATTTAGGAGCCTTGAACCCACTATTTGTCATCATCAACTTGCAGCCATGTGAGCTGCCCTGGAGCCCTGAGCTGCCCTGGAGCCTCACAAAGATGAATCGCCACAGGGCAGAGCAAACTGTGGCAAACAGGCAGACAGGAGCCCAGAGAATTCCCAGTCACATAGCCTGGGGACCAATCACCCACATGGCAACCTTGAATTATTTCTTTCTGGTTGTTTGTAATATCTTCTCTTGACCTGGAACTCTGGAATTTCACTATAATATTCCATTCAGTTTTCATTTTGGTATCTTTTTTCAGGCGGTGCTCAGTGAATTCTTTCAATGTTGATTTTAGCCCCTAGTTCTAGAATATCAAGGCAGTTTTCCTTGATAATTTCTTAAAAAGATCATGTCTAGGATCTTTTTTTCTTATGACTTTCAGTTAGTCCAATATTTTTTACATGATCTCTCCTGGATCTATTTTCCAGATCAGTTGTTTTTCTAATGAGGTAATTCACATTGTCTTCTCTTGTTTTGTTTTGTTTTGTAATTTCTTAGAGTCATTTGCTTCCATCTACTCCATTCTAATTTTTAAGGAATTTTGTTCTTTGGTGATCTTTTTGACCTCCTTTTTCATTTGTCCAATTCTGCTTTTCAAGACTTTCTTCTCCTCATTGGCTTTTTGGTAAACATTTGGCCTACTTTGGTTTTTAAAGTGTTGTTTTCTTCAGTAATTTTATGTCTCCTTATCCAAGCTATTGACTTGTTTTTCATGATTTTCTTGTATCACTCTCCATTTTCTTCCCAATTTTTCCTCTAACTCTCTTACTTGATTTTTAAAATCCTTTCTGAGCTAGTCCATGACCAGAGACCATTTCACACTTTTCCTGGAGGCTTTGAATATAGGAGTTTTGACTTTACTGTCTTCCAATTTTGTGTTGTGATTATCCTTGTCTCCATAGTAACATTGAATAATCAGTGTTATTTGTGGTTGTGTTTTTTTTTTCTGTTCCTTACTCATTTCCCTATTCTATCAGTTGATTTTCAATCCATACTAAAGTAAGGCTCTGATCCCAGGATGGAGGCCTCACTATCTGGGATTTCATATAACTGTTTTCAAAGATACTTCTAGGGACCTGTTAGTTTTCAGCTCTTCCAAAGTGATATGGTCTAAGGAAACTACTCTTCTGGCCTGTGCTCAGTGAGTGACTAGAAGCAATATTTTCTGCCCTGGAACTGTGAGGAGGATTTCCTCTCACCCCCACTGCTGCCACAAGCTCTGCTGTGTTAATGCTACATCTCACCCTGGGACTGCCACCCAGGACTGCCACCCAGGACTGCCACCCAGGACTGCCAACCAGAAATGATTATGGGCAAAGCAACAGAGTCCTGCTTCAGTGTCAGCAAAAGAGCTCTGAAATCTCTTTCTGACTAAGTGTTAGATTCCATTATCATCTCTGGGCTGAGAGTTCTAGAAACAGCCACTGCCACTGCTGATTCAGTGGCTCCAAAAGCCTGATCCTGGTTTGATAGGCCAGGGCTGTGCTGGTGTAACCTGTGCTAGACAGCATTCCTCTCTCACCCAGGTGTGACAGACCTTTCCTGCTGTCCTTTCCAGTTTTCTTTGGTATCTGTGGACTGAGAGTTCTGGAAATTGCCACCCCTGCCAGTGATTCAGTCACCCTAAGGCCTAAAGCCATGTTTCCTGGAACACAGTCTATAATTGACATCATCTGTACTGAATGACATTTTTCTCTCATCTTCTTGCAACAGACCTTTCCTGTTGACCTTCCAAGTTGTCTTGGGCTGGGAATTTGTTTCACTCCATCTTTTGGTGGGTTCTGCTACTCTAGAATGTGTTTAGAGTCACTTTTTAAAAGTATTTGATGGAGTTTGGGGGAGAGCTCACATGTGTCCTTGCCTTCACTCTGTTATCTTGGCTCCATCTCACATTTTAATGTAATATCCTTCAAAACTCTCTAGGACTATAAGATGCAGAGCCTATTTAAATAAATGGAGAGAGTTTCTTCACTTGAAATTCCCCAAAAGAATGGAAAAACAGTTCCATATAAATCAACTAGAGAGAATAAAATGCATATACAGTTGCATTCCTGTCAGGAGGTGAATTGGATGGGACTAACATCATGCCTTGGTATTTCCATGTCAACCCTACCTGTTTTGTCAGTAATTGTCAAGGACTGATAAGGTGAGGGAAGCTGAGAAAACAGGTATGGTAACCTCTAAGGTTCTCTGACTTTTGTATTTCACCTCTATCCAAAACCTGTACTAGGATGACTCCTTTCCCTGTCTTGTCAGAATTTTCCTTCCAGACTCTCCTGCTCACTCTGTGTAAAGAAGCTGAGAAGATGCTTCTCATCTCAGTTAATGCTTTGTTACTTACACTTAACTTCAGAGCCTAGACTCTCCATTGTCAGGCTTAGTTTCCGACTCTGAAAGGACTGTACGAAATCACTAGACCTTCAGGGGTTCAGGTGAGGAACTTCAGAGAAAATGTGCTGTAGAAGAAAAGGAATAGGTTTTGTTCAAGAGATGTCGATTCAAATCCTTGTTCTAGAACTACCCATGTGACATTAGTAAGTAACCACCTCTCTCTGCCTTTTTTTCTAATTTGTAAATTAAGAAGTTTTGAACAAGGTGACTGCCATGATTCCTTCTAGCTCAAGGCAGTTGGACTAAATTATAAATACTTGTTGTGTGCTTTATACCTGTTCTATTATGAAAGGAAAACAGAAAGTTGAATGTAGAGGACACTCAGGCAATATAGCTTCAACCACTAAGGAGGACATAGGCAGTTACCCCATTGGGAGCCTAGTTTCAGCCAACACTTAAGAAAAACATAGCTATTTTACTTGTGGTTTTTGAAACTAACCTTCTTAATAATATTTGTTTTAATTATATGAATTGTGCATTGTAAAAATAATGTCAAAGATGTGAGAAAAGATACCACTAGGACTTCCTCATCCTATTGCATCCTATATGTAAGATTCAAGCATTCCTGATGTCCTTCATTATATTGGGTAGACATTTTCCATCATGTGTCAATGGGCTTCTCCTTCTCATGCTGTCTTTTTCACCTGGGAAGGTTATGTACTAGGCTTGGCTGCTTAGATACCTGAGATACAGAGAGAAAAGTAAAGATATGTGGTGGAAACAAACCCATGTCACAAAGTGATGACAGATGCCTCCTTGAAAGTGATCTCTTGTCATTGACTCCTCCTTAATGCCTATTATATTATCAGAAGTCAGGGAAGGGTCTCAGATATCCTGATTGTCATGTCCCTCTCCTTAAGTGTTACTGATATCATGGTTAATGGAAATTTATGTAGAACTTTATCTTGACTTTAGTATTTGTGTCTTTTTGTATCTTGTCTATATACATGATTCCTAATCTGCTTCCCTCACTTAGACTTGATCTTTACATATGCATTAATTATACTAAGATGGTGTGAGGACAAGCAAAGTAGGATCTTTTGTTATTTTTGTTTATATCAAGAAGTACAGTGTCTCTGAATAATGTGATTAAGGAGGGTCTTTCCCACCCGTTGTTGGGACTGCTCATTGAGGGAAGTTTGATTAGGGGAGTTATTTTGTAGGAAAGTCCCAAGTACCTTTTGTTTTTCTACTGAGGTACAGATCAGAGGGTCAAGTCCTCTGTCTCTGAAAAATGTATAAATACTTTGAGGGTGAGGTTTTACTTTGAGCATAGCTTCTGGAAGGTGGTTTGTGTGCCAGATAAGAAATTCTGGGAAGCTGCTAATCATCACCCTCTCCTCCCTGACTCTGGCTTTGAAAACCCAGATGTGGGTGCTTCCCTCTCTGGTAAAGATGGTAGGACAGTTGGACCTGTCTTTCGATTTGTGATATGTGCAATAATTATGGTCAGACAGAAGAAATCATGACTGTTCTTTGATTTCACTGTATTTTCTCTGAAATTCAGGGTGCTGACTCCCCTGAACTAGGTGAATGATATATGTGTTTGATTAAAGTGATAGTTAACCCCTCAAAAGTTGCCTTTTCTTTTAGAGAAGCAGATCAAAGAACCTGTAATAGCAGGACCCCTGTGTATGTTGGGGTTCTAACTAATACAGATAATTGGCCTTATTCTAATCTTTGATATCCAGATTTGCTCCTAAAGTTGACATATCTAGTGCTAAACACACATACACACACACACACACTCACACATACACATACAAAATGCAATATATAAAATGTAAGAGCTTAGAGATCCCTTCTTCATTTTGTACATTACTCCTTTTACATATGATTTATCTGGGAGATGACATAATAGGTCCCCTTCTTTGTTTTGGCAATCAGATACAAGGCTTTATTTTTGGTATAACATATTCCTGTACCTGTCTCCAATTGTATTTCCAGCTAAACTCACCTTATAGATGATAGATCAACAGCTAGAAGGGACTTTAGAGGTCTTCTAGTTCAAACCTGCCTCATTTTTCAAATGAGAAAACTGAGGTCTCATGTTGATTAAATAACTTGCTCATGATCATACAAGTAGTAAATGGCAGAGCTAGAGATTCCTCTCCGATCTTTTAACTCTTAAATCCTGTGTTATTTTCTTTGCATCACACTGCCTCTTGACCATATTCTATTTTCATCTTCAAACCATTTTGCTTATTATTCTATGTCTGATATCTCTCCCTTTCTTCCCTTATCCTACACCCCACCATATCTCAACTCTAGATTATAATTCCACTTGGTTTATATTAGAAACGGATGCCAAGTAAATGTTCAAAAGAGATCTCTTTGGGTTGTTGATTTGCTGGGAATGTTAGTTCTGAGCATGTGCCAGTTTGTGCTATTATGAATGTTTTTGAAACCAGAAACCTGATTCAAAACAGAAATAAAAAATGGAATGGTATTTTGAGCAGAGATTTGATTATGATTTGTGCCAGGCTCTGTAAGACTAATTCCCAGGAGTTAAAGAGCCCTTGTACCTCTTATGAAAAAGGTTCAGATGAAACAGCAGTTGGCCTACTGATTTTTGGCATTTCTATTCCAACACAAGCAGCAATAGCTACATCATTAAAATGTGAAAAAAGAGGAAAAATCCTCAACCTTCCCTCTGCATTTTCCATCAACAAAATATAAATAGATGCAGTTTTCACCTTTGTATACCCAGCAGTGTAGGAAAGCCTAGGACTAAAGAAAATGCCAATGATGGCACATAATGACCCAAGCCAAATATATGTGTGTGTGTGTGCATGCATGCATGCTTGTATGTATACTCAGGAAGACTGAGGAATATGAACAAGGTAGACTGAGCATATGTTTTTGGGAAGTTGTAATGTTCACAATCTCCAAAGTAGGCTTCATAATGACATAAAACCATATAACTATTTCAAACCCATTAGAGTTCTCTCCATTCACTGTTTAGGAATGAACATCTACTAAAGACAATCTTTCGCTATCCCAAACCATCCTCCATAACTTTAAAGTAGAAACCTCAGAATTGAAATATAGACATGCACGAGCAGAAGCCAAAGAATGCAGAACAGGTAGAAAGCCATGGGTGACAACAGAGGATAAAATGGGGCACAACAAGAAAGTAGCAGAAAAATCAATAGAAGAAATGATAAGGGTGGAGCCAAGAGGGCGGAGTAGAAAGACTCACATATGCTAGCTCCGAACCCACAGCCCATAATTATCTATAAAAACAACTCCCAAAAATTCTGGAACAGTGGAGCCACGCAGCAACGGAGTGAAGGAGATTTCCATTACAGAGAGCTCTGAAAAAGCGATCCCAAAGGTCCATCACACACTGGACAGGAGTGGAGCCCAGCCCTGCCCTGGTCACGTGGCACTGAGAGGAGCAAGCGGATCGAGCAGGCGTCACGGACGGAATCTCCAGCGGCCACGAAGGCCCCTCCACCCACAGACACACAGGTCAGTGAAAGAGACGTCTGGATGGGCTGAGAGGGAAGTGGGGTGTCTCCATGACTCGGGCCCCCTTCGGAGGCAGTGGCAGAGGCAGCGGGCAGCCAGAAACTCCCTGAGCAGGCAAGAGCTCAGCAGGACCTCGAGTCCATTATGGAAGGTCTCTACATAAACACTCTGAGGGAACAGAGCCTGGGCAGTGGGCCTGCCCCTACCTGAGAACCTGATTTAATCTTACCCTGAATAGCATCCAGGCCAGCCGCCACTGAAAGCACCGAGGCTGGGGAGCAGCATTTGAATCTCAGACCCAAGCACTAGCTGGGCAGACCTGGCGGGGGTGGAGAGGACTCTCAGAAACCAGGTAACTGGCTAGGAAAATGCTCAGAAAAGGAACAAAAATAAGACCATAGAAGGTTACTTTCTTGGGGACCAGATGATTCCTTACTTCCTCTCTGACAAGGAAGAAAACTGCTTACCATCAGGTAAAGACATAAGAGTCAAGGCCTCTGTATCCCAAACATCTGAAAAAGATATCCCATGGGCTCAGACCATGGAAGAGCTCAAAAAGGATTTTGAAAATCAAGTTAGACAGGTGGAGGAAAACCTGGGAAGAGAAATAAGAGAGATGCAAGAAAAGCATGAAAAATGGGTCAATACCTGATAAAGGAGACCCAAAAAAATGCTGAAGAAAATTACACCTTGAAAAATAGGCTAACTCAATTGGCAAAAGAGGTTTAAAAAGCCAATGAGGAGAAGAATGCTTTCAAAAACAGAATTAGTCAAGTGGAAAAAGAGGTGCAAAAGCTCACTGAAGAAAATAGTTCTCTCAAAATGAGAATGGAACAGA